>OMLF01050398.1:112778-125140 GCA_900302615.1 Holocentrus rufus
TTTCACAATTATTATTAGTATTATTAGTATTGCTTAGCCTTTTAAAATGGAGTTACCAAAATTCTGAGGCTGCATAACTGTCTGTTCTATAACTGTTCGCTTCCCAGTGTAAATGACACCAAATATACTCAGATTTTAATGAATGATCTAACTGCATAGTTTATGAGGTGTCTCATTGTCTGTGGCCAGTTAGCTGCTCACCAAATTACCCAAAATTGGGATGCCGTAATTATGCATCATCCATGGGTGCCGAAGTTCCTGCATATTTGTTCCCCAAAGACAAAACAAAAACATATCTGAATGCACTGAATAGCACAATTAGAGAGAATAATTAATCTCTCTCTCTGTTCTGCAAGTGCTGACTGCACTGCAAATTTTCCTGAAAGCAGGCTTCAGCAATTCCCATCAATAAGAAGAAATGAGTGGCAATAACATTTTATGGACCAAGAAGTTTTAAAGCTGATGTAAGTGACAAAATGCTACAATTCATAGCAAGATTTTGCACACTGAAATACAATAACTGCAGTATGGAGTGCTGTATGGAGTGAGAATTTGATATACAGTGTGTGTCTTAGCATTTAAAATAACAACAGCTGAATTTACATATTGAATCTTGCTGCAGTTTTGTAGACAAAGATGAAATCTTTTCTGATAATAAAATCTACCAGTATTTTTTTTTCTAGGAGAATAGCCTTAGTCTTGAAGCACCTCTCTGTCTTTAGAGTCTGTCAGCTGGTTCGGTCTCTTACCCGGTTGGTGTACTGCAGGTCGGAGCCGTACAGCGGGTTGAGGATGCACATGTCCGCCTTCTCCAGTGACATCATCTTGCTCTTGATCTCCAGGGCAGTGTAGCCCATGTGCAGACCCTCGTCAGTCAGTTTGCCCTCGCTGCTGTAGGCCGGGTTGCTGACGTTGGTCTTCACCCGCTCCACCGGCGCCGGCCGGAACAGAGCGGGAATGGCGTGAGGCACCGTGTGCTGCTCTGCGAGCCATCTACACAGACGAGAGGACAGGCATCATCCTCATCTCCTAATTCTAATTTACTATGGACAGTGTTTTGAATCAGTTTCAATCAGGCACTATCTGTTCACTGCGGGGCTCAAAATTTTAAGCCTAGCAAATGGTTAGTTAAATTTCAACCTGGATTTAATCAAATTAATAAAACATTTCTAAGTGCAAATATTCAAATATTTTTCAAATATTTCCTTACTTGTCTAAGGCCAGGAGCATCTTGGAGGTGATGGAGCAGAAATGGGTGCTGGTCTCACTGCAAACCCGCATGATGTCCTGAAAGCAGTAGAAGCTGGGGCTCCCGGCACTGTAGATAGGCTTACTGTTGTCTGTTCAAAAAGAGTCAGATTATACACACAGCTTACAGTAGGTTGAAAATACCCGTTAATAAGACAGGCTCTTCACTGTCGGCTCACCTTTAACACTGACTGGCACAATAAAAAGCGAGGCCTCTCTCCCTTCATTGTCTCCATCCAGGGGGAATTTCTTCATATGCACCACACGCTTTCCTGGGATGAAAAAATTGTTTGGTCAGTTATAAAAGGTAAAAATCTACAGGTGTGATGTGTCTCTCTTTCATTCACTTCTGAGCTTGAGAAATATGCATGAGTATAAATGGCATTTCACCTATGAAGCCTTGGTTATTGGATATCGGTTTGGTCGTTTCATCAACATAATCCAAAATGGATCTGGCTTTGTCGCCTCCTGACTGGATCTTTGTCCCCAGCAGGACTTTCTTCCTTTTCTTCTCCTTCCCTTCCAAAGGCACCTCTATCAGCAGGATCTGAGCAGGAACCAGAAGAAGCATGTGTGTCATGTTATGCTATCTTTATCCAAGATAATTCACAGAGACTTTCCTCACATTGGCATATCTTAAAAATATATGAGGAGAAAGTGGACCTGTTCACTAGCATCATGGTTTTCATATGCATTATTTATTTATGATGGTTATAGCTGGTTATAACTCATGTTTTATTTACTTCCACAGATAGGTTAGCACCACAGTTAACTGTGTATGAAATCGAAAGTTGTATGAAAGTTTGATTTCCTGATTGTACAGAGGGGAGAACTTCATTCAAGCATTTTAAGAGGAAGATGCTAAGAATGAGAAACTCAACAGTGAGTCTCCTTCCTCGACTTTTAGTGGGGTTTTTGGAGAAGATGTTGAAAAGACAGCATGTGATGAACTGTGAAGACTCCAGACATTCATATTTACCTCGTAGGCTTTAGCTCGGTACTCCTTTGAACTCAGACTGACTTGATTCTTTGGACGGATGACTGCGACAAACACATCTTCCAGGGTGTCCTGGTTGCCCATTGCGCTGACCTGTCCTCAATGCCAACAAAACATCCAATACAAGGGCCAAATACTGTGGAGTGGCATGCCTGAAATATAATACCATTACCGTTAGGATTAAGGCGCTCAGTAATTTGACTTGACATGCTGCTCGTGCATATCCAGGTCAATGAAGACTTTAAAAGAAATAATGAATGTCTGCAATTTAATTATTTATGATTGTATAACAATAAAAAATATTTGGCCTGGAAACTGAAAAATATGGGATGTTAATTATTTAATTATCGGTCAATAAAGTGCATCAGATAGATCAGAAATCAACTTCCAACTCCTTACAACACTGAGAGGAGTCACGCCCCGGAAACCAAGCGCAACTGTTGTCTTTCTCTTTACAGTTATTATACAAAGTGTTTAATTTAACACATTAGCGCTGCACTAAATGCTGCGTGATACAATGTTGACATAACCACCTTAACGTCAAACAATATGAACTTTCAGAGCCTGGTAGCTGTAGCTTTTCCGCTTGTTATTAAGCCGCTGAAACTTACCGAAAATTTCTGCCTCTCTTCCAACAGGCGAAGCGTCACTTTTAAGGGCTCCTCGAGTTCAAAACGGCACAAATTGTGCGGCTATGCCATTGATCCCGGTAAACATCAAAGCAGATAATTTGAGTTGTCTTGTAAGTAGGCCTTTAACATCGGGCAGGGTTGCCGACAACAGCAGGGCAGAGAGAAACAGACGAGGCTCACGTTACACTGGCTCGGTTTGGACAACAGAGGGCTCTGGCGGTGGGGGGGACTCAGTGCGGCCTCACATACAAGCCAAAACCGGGGATGCAAATACTGTCAGAAAGCTGTTTTTAGTATTTTCGAGTTGGATGTGACCCCATTTATCTGTGTTTCACATGGAGACCCATCCCTCGAGTACCTTTACGACAAAAAGCTATAGCATTCCTATGTTTGCCTACATTATATAAAGGTAAGTACAAAATATGACTGCAGTTTTATAGCAGTAACGCGGGTTAAACCAGAATAAAAATACACCACATAGTATAAAAGGGTTGCTATAAACGACTAATTATTAGAATCACACTATGGGGATATAATTCTTATTACCTTACTATTTTTTTATTAAGGAGACAATTTTCCAGTAATATTTTATTTATCTATGCAGTTTATTGTTGCCTGATAGCCTGATAGCACTGGTCAGGGTAGCTGGTAGTTCCCTGCCTTATCTTTGAAGAGAGAATTTGCTCCTGGATGTGCACATGGAAGAATTATATTATCACTTGTGCCCCTCCCAAATGTAGCATATTTGCATAATTGATATTTGCATAAAAGTCATCTAAATTTTCTTTATGATGGTAGCCACTGAGATAGACACCAGAGTCATATGGCTACCTCACAGACAATTTATACAAAGAGAAGACGAGGAGAGGAGAAGAGCTGAGTCAGTTCATGCACCAACATGGAATAAGTCATGAAGCCAGAAACTGTTAAGGAGATCTTGCAAGTGTCATATTATGGTGAGTCTACATTTCTTCAAAGTTTATTGTTCTTGTAGCATTTCAAGTAGTTGATTTTTTTTTTTTTTTAATTTAATGTGGAGTGAGTAATTCATTTTCCCCAAGGTACATTGTTATAGGGTGAGAGAGATACAGTGAAGTCAGGAGAGGTACTACAGTTCGTTGCTCTCTGTGTGTGTGTTTGTATTTCAATTGTTAATGTTTGCTTGTTGTTAATGCAAATTAAATGAATCTCACACAGACACGATAAACATATAATTTATATCTTTTAACTGAAGAATTGTATAAAACTTCATCAGCATTTATTGAGAGGTGACACAAACCAACTGAAACATACAAAACTCAAGTGGTCTCTTTTAAACAAAAAACAATAAACATATATAACATATTCAGCAACCAAAATTGTACAAGGAAGTGCTATTGCAGTGCTTAAACAAGTAAAAGGCTATTTTTCCTTATTTATATATATATGGCATGATTTGTCTACTTTCATTGGTCAACAGCTGAGAGTATAAACTTGTATGCTGGTCCCATGGCATTTTCATCAAATCCACTGGACTATCTTTGTGTTGGTCCGTCCCGTCCTTCCAGTCCCTGTTTAGGGCGGGGTTTCCTCTTTGCATTGACTGAGCACCTCTTGCATTTTCTTCTGGATGTCCTCCACCCTCTTGGCCCACTTCTCCCGCACCTCGTCTTCATCGTCCTCGGTAACAGCTGTGTAGGCCATGAGGGCGATGAGGCCCATATGGAACAAGTGGCGAAGGTGGGAGCAGCGGTGCTCCATGATGTTCCGGTCGCCCTCGCAGTGCTCCAGGTACACCTTCAGCAACGGCCTCCCAAACAGTGAGCCAGTACCCATGATGCCCCGGTAGTACACGTCCAGGCTCATATCGCTCTTGTCTCTCTCATAAATCCTCTCAAATTCATCCATGTGGCGCTGGGCGTTGTCCGGGTTTTTCCTCACCTGCGTCACCATGGTGTTGAAGGCGCCGTACTGGTGCTTGATGTATTCCTCGTACTTGCCGAAGGTCTCATTCACTTCATCAATGCGGATCTGCCTCAGGCACTGGCGGTTCTTCGCAGAGATGCTCTCCAGTTTGGAATTGACCGACTGGAACTCCTTGTCCAAGGCGTGGCCCTCCTCATCAAGAAGGCCCTTGCGAGCCACCCCGACCAGGGAAGAGACGATGCCAAAGAGAGGGTCGATAGAGGAGGCGAAGGAGGACACCTTCTCCACGCAGCACAGCACCTTGACTGCAGTTTTCTTGATCTGTCCGGCGTCAGCCATGGATGCTGCTTTTCCTCTGCCTCCCACCACTTGAAAAGGTCCAGAGAAGTGAGTCAGGAGGCTGCCAAGATACAAGAGAGACACACATGTTGTAAAATTGAATTTACACTGTGCTGTGTACCTTCAGCTGCTGAGCACAGGGTCAATTATACTGTAAATCGTTTGCAAGTAATGTGGCCTTTACCTTCACCTGACATACTAGGCTGGAGCTTTAAAGGAGCAGTTCAACCAATTTTCCCCTAAGTGCAATCTATCCATCCAGAAATAGATGGATACCATTGGATTGGCTGTCTGCTGGAACTCCAAAACTACAGAGCTGGATGGGTATGCATTTATGGAGCTCAAACTGTCAAAAATATACATATGAAAAACTCAACAGCAATGACTCTTTCCAAAATTAATGGCACGGATATACACCGTCATCTGCAATGCTCAGGGGTGTTTTTGTTTTGTTGGGAACTATTTCCTGCTGAAGAACACCAGCATCTGTCCACCCCAAATTTGCACTCTTTTGAGGCTGATAGATACACTTTGCCCGGGGTTCTTTGGCAGGAAATAGTTCTTAACAAAACTCTTTCCCCCTGTGGATTATGCCGGGTATTCATGTCATTGTTTTGGAAAGATCCGTTGAGTTTTTCCATATGTAAACACTGGACAGTTTCAAGTCCACAAAACAATACCTCTCCAGCTCCTTTGTATGAGGGTGATGGGAGACAGGGAAGATTGCAGCAGTCTAGAAACCTCGACAAATCATTAGAGAGAGATATTCAGCTACACTTGGAAGACAAAAGTGATGAATGGATAGCCTTCATCAGGGTTGATAGGTTGATGAAAAATGCATTGGTTTATATCTGCCTCTGTTCAAGCACCTTGGTAGACTGAAAAGTGGGGACAGATTGAAACTATCTGGATGGGCAAAGTGCATAAGTGATAAGTGGGAAAATATCTTTTTTGTTTGTTTGTTTTTTGTGTTTTGGATGAACTGTTCCTTTAAGAATTGTCCTTAGAGGTATGCAGCTGTTGTTTCTTCTAGAATTACAAGGAAATTTAGTAAAAGGCTGTCTCTCATGTTGCCCAGCCAGCACCACACATGTCACAGGCCGCTGTATGTCCACCATACTGCAGACAGTGTCGTCTTACACCCTAATAACTAACAGCAACAGGTGACAGTGAGGGCCAGTGTTGGCCTCAATAATACACAGAGCTTCAAGTCACAAGCAGGGGAGGAAAAATTGTACTTGATTCACTGCAGTGCCAGAGTTCAGTATCCTGGTAAGCATGTGTGTATATTTCTGGTATTTAAGAATGAATTATGTAACAGATAATTCTTATGAAATACCAGTGTACAATAAGGAAGTAACCTACTGTACACTCAAAAATCTGGATCACACACCTGCAGCACATTACTATCTCGTTTAACCACAAACACAATCAACAATTCATTTTATTCATAAATATGGCATTAGTCATCGGTCTCATGGCTGCTGCGGTGGAAAAATAACTCAGGGAGAATAGTGGGTGTGTCTTCATAGTAACACACAAAAAACACAGAAAATAAACAAATGGTTACAGATACTGGCCTTTAATCTGCCCACTTTATCAATTCAAATGACCTACAGTGAGCATTTGACGCCTTTAATTTGCTCTCAGGATGTGCTACCTCATTTGTTTTTAGCACATTGCTGGCATTTCCTGATTCTCAGCCATACACATCATCCAAACATCATGCACTTATTCTCCTTTAAATTTAATCTCTCTCAGCGGAATTTGCAATAAGAGAAATAAATAATCCCTTAGGTCAAATATTGAAATGCCCTGAGGCTGTATTTGTGTACTCACCTGAGATAAAAGTGTTGGTATCCCTCTGTCTACTAAAGCTGTTCGACTTCTCCTTCCACCATTTTCCTCCTCAGTCAGATAAGGACGGCCTCTTTGAGCCAAATAAGGGCATAGGAACGGGGAAGAGACTCATGTTTGCCCTGTGCTGATTGGTTGGGAGGAAGTCCAGCAGATTCACTGCGGCTGTGACACAGGCAGGGAACGGCAGGGCAGCCTCTTCATTGTTTTGGTCGTATCATAGCCACACCTTCAAAACCAGTGTGGGTGGACAGACACCACAGAGGTCAAAGGCAGGGAGACAGAACTTAATGAAAAAAGGCCCAAATCCAATAAACTGTCCCAGGAAATAACAAGAATCCATTGTTCTTTTGTCCTTATCCTGTATGTATCTGATAATCCCATGAACACTTTCACCACAAGCTTTAGTTCACTGAATATTAGGTTCATATCCTTTGTATCGATATGAATTGCCAATAAACCTAAACATAAAACTACATTGATAATTGGAATCTGTCTTTTTCCAAAGTATTTTTCAATGACATTGAGGATCATCTTTATTTTATATTTGCAAACTTCCTCATAAACCATAAATTAAAAACAGCAAGGTTTCAATGTCCGTCAGTGATGCTGCCCTGTGGTGACATTTCACCCTGATTAACCTGAGTTACTGGTTTTGTAGCTCTACAGTTATTCATGGAATGTCATTCCACAGTCACCATGTTTTATTTAAGTGTGTCTTGAAAGCTTTAAAATCATAATTCACAAACCTATAAAACATCACCAATACCCAGCTAATGTTGGAGGACTGCTCATGAACTCTGATGTAATCCTTGATTGCTTGCTTTAAAAAAAATGAATCATAAGAGAATTAAGAAAAAATAAAACAATACTAATGGACCCTTAATTTGGACAAATGTTATGTTTGGTTAAAAAAATACTGCACATATCTCACTATGTTGAATAATAGCTTAAGGTTATGAAACACTATTCAGATGCTGTGCAATTATTTATTTAAGGTACATTTTTTAGATTTTAGAAGCAAAGTATCAGATAAAAGTAATCACATCTTGATTCTGCAAGTCAGAAAATCAATAATTTGTAATGGATTATCTGGTTTGCCCTGAGTTAATTACATTCTGTGCTTTGACCAACTCACCACCACAGGGAAGCCTCCTCACATCATCCCACAGACATTACACACTGTCTCAGGAACTCTCAGGAAAAGGGAAATTGGAAAAGTGCCATCATTCTTCAAAAAGGGTTTTTTTTTTTTACTTCCTTTTTTAAACTGCTCTTTGCTGGTCATTTCAGAGTTGTGTCATGGTTTTAGACCACCATTTTAAAGACTAAACTAGGTAAAAATAACCTTTTCGTCATATTCTAACATAACCTATTTATAGATATATGTCAATTTATGACATTTTTATTTGCACATATTTTACATTAAAATCCCATTACTTTTCCCTTCTGGGAATCATATTTCAGTAATTGCTCCACTACATCCCAGTTTTTGTACTTAAAAAACTTTAAACTAATGATATAATTACAGATTATTCAGCAACCCCTCCCTCTGTCATTTAAAACCTGCAACTTTCAAAGAGAGTGGACAAAATATTCCTTTTCCTCCTTGCCATCCTGCACTCCAATTGTTTCTAATATTGATGGTGTTGGAGGAGTTGGAGGAGGCGAGCAGTCATCTACGGTGTAATTCAAGCTACCAGCCAATTCTTCTGGGTTTGTCCACCCACACCCTCTTTTGAATGATCCCACTCCACGGTGTCCCATCTGCTGCAACCAGAAATACACCGAGCTACGGAGGCGAGACACTCTTGAAGTGCCATTTCATATCATCTTCAATAAAGGCTTTAAGAAGAAAGAAATCTTCAACTCCTGTAATCCTGTTCAGTGTTAATTTGCAGCACTGATGATGAAGTGTTTGGAGTAGGATACAGACAGTGAATCTTTAAATGTATTTAGGAGCCAATTTTTTCTTTTTTGATATCTAATATAAATTTGCATTTCTACAAAAGGTATCATGGAACACTAATACACATTCCAAGTTTTCACCTGGATTCATTCGCTCAGGTTATTTAATGGAAAGTGCAGATATTCCTATCATGTATACTGTGGATGTGAAGTCTCTATTAATGGCTAACCATATTATTTAATGGACAAGGACAAGGCTGTTGTGTAATATTTGACTTCTCACTGTGCGATAAGACACAAAGTAGGAAAACATCTGCAGATTTTTCCATGTACAAACACACAGACCCCGCACACCCACTCTCTGACCCCTCTAAGCTGAGCCCCGCTCCTTATGTTTCCCCTCCTCCCGCCTCCAGCAGCTTCTCTCAGGAGAGGAGGCGAAGGGGCTGGAGATGACCAAATGATCCGCTCTTTATTGTCACATTTAAGTTTCTTTAGAAGTCATTACTAGTGAACAATATCCGTTTCTTTACTTGCTTTACATTACTGTGTCTTTAATGTGAGGTTAGTGATGAATGTCAGGTAAATCAGCCATAATGATTGTAAATTAAGAGGCTGTAATATTCAAGAGAGATGATTTATTTTACATGTTGATACATAACATCCAAATGGAACCACATCCATTGGTAAATTTTATCTTTTTCCCAACAGTGTTTGCTATGCCAAGTTGTGGTTTAAGGGTGATTATATAAAGGCTGTCAGCTGGCCTTAAAGGTTACTTTCACAGGCATCTCAGCTATGCACAGTTCAACAAGGACCTGACAAAAAACCCCACAGTCACTTCACTGTCACTTAAGCAAAGATAGAAGTGTGCATGTTTGCCATTGTGGAAAGGAATAAAAACATGTAGTCAGTAGTGATATTATTGCAGCAGGGGGTGCCATACTGCCAGTGTTCAGGGGTTTACGTCCCTGCTAGCTACCAATTTTCCCTCTCCCATTCTAGTTAAAGTCAAAGGTGGTGGACTAAATGTTGGAAGCACCACATAAGTAAGATGCTAACTTTGAAGTAATTAAATCTCAATTATAAAGACAGCTACAGAGGCAAGTCACACAAATTTGAATGTTAACTAGCAGTATGTGTCATCTTTAAAAGCTGTAAAACAGTCACCACTTTCATGGATGGGTTTTCAGACTGATGGAGCTCAAAAGAGGCCAATTCATGACAAAGTATTAAACAGGCAAACTGCAAAGGAGAACAGCAAGTTCACCATGGGGCATAGATGGGCTCTTAACAGGATTGTTTCTAAAAACCACAAAGCTGAAGCCACAGAAATTACCACACACTTGAATCAACACCTCTGTGACATAAACTCAGCAAGAAAAATGTCACAGCGTCACAACATGGTATTTATGGCAGAGCTGACATTCACAAACTTCTGATAAGGGCGATGCTAAAAGACGCATAATCAGCTATAAGGAATGCTAAAAGTGGAACCAAGCAATGGACAAGGTGATGAACTGTTGTTCATACTTTTGAATGGGTTTACCTTCGGAGAAAGCCAGTGAATGGAGGCAGGCGTCTCATGAAATTGGAGGTCTGCACTGCATAGTTGTGTAACAGCACAACATAAGGCCATGTCACAGGAGCAGCTGGACTGTATGATGCAAACCCTGCTCCTTCATGTGAAGCCCCCCATGTACAGTTACAAACAAATTTAAGAGCGTGTTCATGAGCACCAGAATGAACTGTCCCTGACCTCCTCAGTGACCTGGTCTGGACATCATGGAAGGGTTTTGGTAAATTCTGGAGGTAGATTGACTGAAGACTGAAGGCGATCCTTCATGAAGAATCATTCATTATCGGCCACACAAGTTGTATGGCAGCAGTCCAAGTAAGACAGAAGCTGTCCTCAAGCCAGAAGGGTGGCCCTGTTGCATATATACTTGTTCACATTGGGTGTTTCTGTTATTTTGCCCTTAGGTGTAGATATTTCTATGCACTTTTTTATGACAATACTACACCAAATGCCTCAGCTGATATCAGTGTTGTCATACTGATACCACAGCTTTGGACAGTTTCTGTACAATTCTTTTGATTGCATAATAATACCTGCTAGAAGATAAACAGGCAATGCTATGTTAGGCTCTCAGTGACTGATAAGAAAAGCTATGGGAGAACTGCCACCTGCAGGTAATCATGTGCAGGTCTCAAATGGTGTTGGGTCAACAGTGAAGGATTGTGAGTGATAGTAAAGTATTTAGTGACCAGACTCAGTCCTTCTGTGCTTTACCCTCTGAAGCAGCTGTGGTTTGGTAATGACATTATTTTCTTTGGCAGTGTGAAAGCAAAGCAAACTCCAAGAGTGGACTGGAATCCAAATGAATCCAAAACACTACATTCAGTTCTGTAAACACAGTTCAGTTCATTGACATTTCCTGCCTCTATGCTGACATGTGCTTCTGAATTAAGATGCAAACAGCAAGATTTCAAACTTGACATTTTTTAAAAACTAATTTTTAAGCATATTTTTAAGGGTTGTGAGCTGCAGAACAGACAACGTTTTATTTCCCAACACTAAAAACAAATCCATCCATTTATTTAATCTTTTGTTGTATCCCAAGTTGCTTGATAATTTTACCTATTAGGCTGTCAACTGGAAATAAAATGAAATGAGTTACAAGAGCCTCTTTTTATTTTTTGTTTACTTAGTTAATGCATGTAAAGTTAATTTATAATGTTAATCGACCTTTATGGTGTTCTTTAGTGCTGTTGATATTCTAAATTGCAGTTGATTTAATGAAACAAATGTTTACTCACATATCTCTTTAAGGTGTGAGTATGTGTTTATCAATTGAGACTACCATGCTAAACCTTTAATACAAATAAAATGTATGACTGACAGTGTATGTTCGTTGTTTAAAGCACAGGGCTGCAGCACAAGATAGATGAGATAATTATATATATAACAGGAAACAAAACAGGGAAACCTGAACACTTAGAGTGTGCAAAAGTAGGGGGAGAGGTCAGTCTCTTCACCACAGGCACTCATGCATAAAACTGTATACTACCTAAAATTAAAAAGTTGATTATCCCAATATTACGCCCTGCATATAAATTTGTCTACTTATTATTAGGCGCTCCTCAGAGCTACATTTCTCTAGTCATAATAACTTGCAGGTTCATTTGCAAATATAGTATTTGATTATTTGAGTACTTGGAATCCTGACTTAAACTATTTAAACAGGAGTGAACCCTTAAAATTCCAAAAATAAAAGTGCATATTTACATACATTATAAGAAAAATACATAAACCAGTTCTCCATTACTTCAAAAAAATTAGTTGTTACTTTTCACCCCTGTATGTTACAAGGTCTCTAAATTAAATTTGATAGTGTGTGTGTGTGTGTGTGTGTGTGTGTGTGTGTGCATGCTGTCATGTTTCACTTTGTTGTGAGTGCGGCAAACTGTGTATT
>OMLF01050398.1:125160-166880 GCA_900302615.1 Holocentrus rufus
ACCCCCCCCCCACACCCACACACACACTCACACACACACTCACACACACACACATACACACACACACACACACACACCCTGATGTTGTGACGTCGCACGCAGCAGCTCCCCCGTGCCACATGCCATGGGGGAGCTGCTGACAACATCCCAGGTTGGCTCGATGGCTCTGTCACTTTCTCTCTGTCCCCTCTCGTTTCTGCTCCTCTCCTCTCTCCCCGCAGGCGGCCAGGCTGAAGACCACCACCGTTTGGTTTCAGGTAAACCGGAGCAGGGTTCAACAGCAGCAACAGCAGCTTACACACAAGCAGCGGACTGACTCATGATGTGGTTCTCATTTTTGGGATTAGAAGAGTTAAGCCAGCTATTGACACGGCCCAGAGGGGTGAGCCGAGTTCACCCTCAGCCTGGACTTGTTCCCACTTTTTCTTTATTAGCTGTCATGCTTTTGTGATGGGATTGTTTTTGGCAATGTGCTGAAGAGCCAAGTAGACTGAAAGTGGATGTGTATTTAGTTTGATCTATTTAATTGTCAAGTAATTCAGTAGATCTACCTTGTCTGTGATACTTTGATATTTTGGCATTTAGCTGATGCCTAATCCAGAGTGACGGAGCGCAGCAGCTGAATAATAGTAAACTCCTAGAGTGCAACATTACATGCAACCAATGATGAGTGCAGGGGTCGAGGTCACCACAGTCAGACAATACATGTAATGATGTTTCCCAAGAATGATGCATGCCAGAGAAGAACTGTGTAAAGAAATAATAGCACAAAAGTACAAAAAATGGAAATGTTTAACTTGTGAATAACAAATTCCAGCCTATCAACATTTCAGGGAGGAAAAATCCCAGTTTTGCAGAACAAAAATTATGGAATAAATATTCCTTGGATTCATGCAGGTGGATAGTGAAGTCTCTTCATGACAGAATATATTTCTCAATGTGTAATCAGCACATCTCCTCAGTAATCAGTGTTGTTATCTAACAGTTTGCATTAATTGTTCTGCTGACCAATTTTATAAAGAAATCAGTAGATTTGTTTATAAATTGATAATAAGGTTTAAATGATATATTTATTCATCACCTTGTTCACTTTCATTCCATTAAGCTGAATGCTGGATTGAGTTGTATTCTTGCTGACTTTGTCTTGTCTTAAGCATAGATACTGCCATCGTAACTGAAAAACCAGACATGATAAACAGCACTAAACAATCCTCGGGGAAAACATTCAAGACGCTCATTGACCTGCTGGTCTTTGTAGGGTGAGTATGTCACTGCGTCACAGCTCAACACAGCCAGGAAGAGATAATGTAAAATATGCCCCAAACTGATCATTTCTAATTATAACAGTGAATTCTGATGTGTTTCATGCCCATTTTATGTTTTTTATTACATTAACATTTTGTATTTACTATTGTGCATGTGAAGATAAAGAAATAATCTGAAAACTAAGGACTAACCTCCTACCGAGTGTCTCTGGTCAAAGGAGAACAACATATTTAATGAATTGTCTTGTGAAAGCAGAAATCTAGTTTTTTCTTCGTTAACTTGGACTAACAGTATATCAAGGAATGATCCTGGACCATCCCTAATCACAATTAAAAAGTACTGCTGAGGAAAACTCAGGACAAGAGAATGGCAGTTTGACAACTTATACAATCTGCAGGTTGGGAACCAAAACACAAAAAGTTTGAATTAAAGACAGTCTCATGGTGTTGAACATTCTTTATCGTAATAATATAGATTGAATATTGCTGTTGCCCAAATGTTACATGGTTACTGGACAAACAATAATTGGTGACGTGCATAACTCAGACTTATGCACGTCAGAAAGCTCAAACTTCTTCAGTCTGCAAGTCAGTGTTATCTATGAGACTGAAGCACCAGCCCATCCTTTTTCTCCTCAGGAAGGGTGCACAAAGGAAATGATGTGACGCTTGTAAACTTGCCAATTACTGTGCAGTGCTGGGTGTTAAGTCCTTTAAAGGTGATAATACCATTTAGAAAAAGCTAGTATTCTAAAGTAAAGCACTGTGAGCTGTCATATACATGTCAGCTTTAAAACATATAGTGATTACATGACAACATATTAGGTGGCAGTTCATGATGTGTCTTAGTTACCTTCCATGCACCCAGCAGGTCCACTTCCATAGTCTCAAAGGACTTTACAATAACCACATTATGAAACAGTAAATGGAAATGACAACACCCAAACTTCCACCTCTAAATAAGAGCAAGGAAAAATTCCTACAAAAATCTGAGAGATGGCTGATGTTTATATGTTGATGTATTTATTACATGCTGATGAATGTGTCTGTGTTTTTATTGTTAGAACTATTGACTTGAGCTATAGTGCCATCCAGAGACCTGACTATGATGACACATCCAACCCTGAGTTCCTCAACGCTTCTTGGATGGCGGGCATCCCTGACAGCTGGCCGCTATCTGAAGTCACCATGCCTGGGACCCACAACACCATGGCCGTCTATGGTGGTGCGCTCGCTGAATGCCAATCCTGGAGCCTGGAGTCGCAGCTCCTCGCCGGCGTCCGCTTCCTAGACATTCGTGTGCGTCACGTCCGGGGGAACCTGACTATCCACCATGGGGTGTCCTACCAGCGGGCGCACTTTGGCGATGTGTTAGAGGGAGTGGCTGACTTTCTGCACAAGAACCCAAGCGAGACTGTGCTGATGCGTCTAAAAGAGGAGTTCAGCGAGACTTACGACATCTATGGCGCTGTGGTGAACTACATCCATCGCTACGCCCACTGGGACCTGCTGTGGCACAGCCGGCTCATGCCCACCATGGGCCAGGCCCGAGGGAAACTCATCGTCTTGCAGGACTTTTCCGGGCCAGACTTGGGAATGCGCTATGGTTCTCTGGACATTGCTGATGACTGGAAGGTATGAATGTGCTCTAACTCTGGTACTATTTAAAAACTGACAAAAATGCTGTTTAAAGACTAAACTGTTGCTGTTCCCCATAGGTGCCCACACTCCTGCATGTGAAGGAGAAATGGGAAAGCGTGTATGAGCACCTAGAGGCTGCACCAGGCGGAAACAAGGCCAGGATCTTTCTCACCTACAGCAGTGGAGCTGGCGTGTTCGCCTACCCCAACGCCATCGCACAGCGAATCAATGCAAGACTGTATGACTACCTGAGGGCCAAGATGGAGCGGAGCCAGCGCTTTGGGATCATAACCATGGATTTCCCTGCTGCTCCCCTCATTCAAATGATCATTAACTTCAACTAAAAAAAGGACAGAGAGAGAGACAGATTTGAAACATGTAATTTGTTCACTAATCTGATAAAACAAACATTTCAGTTCATGGTGTTTTCATCCCATTCCTACATTTGTTGAATTATTGGCATCATCTTAACCAAAATCATGCATATATCCTTGCTCAGAGGGAAGAGTAGATATGTCAGTGACAGGACTATCACCTTCACTTTTATGCAACAAAATGAAATTAAACAGAACACATACATCTGCAAACATTTTCTCACTTTTAGTGAAGGCAAATGATGCTGTACACACAAATAGAAATGGAGCTATTGTGTGCACTTTCCTGGGAATATTGTCATTTCATGTTTACAGCTCGCTAAAAGGTGATGCATTTGGAACAATGAGCCACTGTTGTGGACGTTGTATTTCACAATGTAGCCTTAATCATATGAACATGATTGAAATGACACCTTGAGTGGTTTCTTCCATGCCAATATTTGCTGGAGTCCAAATAAAACAAATTCTTCATCTCATTTCAATTTTACTCTAAATAAAGTTTGCATGATTCCAAGCACTATATTTTGTTTGCCCTCTGGTTTTTCAAACAATGCTGAACTTGAATTAGAGCACACAGTCACTCCAACTGATCTCATTTTCATATGATTTGAATGTATTGCAACCAACTGAGACAGAAATGACGTTTGCTAAAGTGCCCCACTGGCAAACAGAATGTGTGTTTTCCTTATGATTGGTGATCAATTCTAGACCCTGAGATGACTAAGAAAAATGATTATTCTTCTGTAACCTTTCTCCTGTCCACTGTCGACCATGCCAAAAAATTAATGGCAACATATTTAGTGAAATTTGTGCTGTAATTTGTAATACAGTGATGAGTGAGGATGAGAAAACACATTTTGAACCTCAGTAACGCGACTCGATTGCCATCAGTGAGTGCAGCACACACTCCAGACTCAGTTGGATTACTCTAATGGAAAGTTCACTGTACACCCTGAAACCCCATTAGGATGTATTAATTATGCACAATAAATTGCAAAATGCAAACAGTCACAAAAGAGTGGTGTGCAAAAGATTGCAAGTGGAAATTACAAAAAAACAACAACAACAACAAAAAAAACATGGGGCTGCATCCTGGCTAAAAACATATCTTGATGCACTGCATCACATGACACTAAATGATATTATCACTATGTCCTCGTAGCCTACCATACGCAGTGGGTATTGCGAAATCAAACAAATGTTGCAGTGGTTTGGTTTGAACTTGCATGTCTTAACATCCTGGCTAAACTGCAAAGGAAGTTGCAAAGTCACAGGTTGCAAACCAACAGCAAAGACACAAACGGGGCCAGCAGATATCACACAAACAAAACACACGCACATACATACACCCACAGTCTCACATATACAATCTAATGAATCCTGAGAAAAGCCCTGAAAAGAAAGACAGGTAAGGTAGGCATATGCATCTGCTGCTTGTCCTTTTACGTGATTGTTATGCTCATGACTTACTTCCTACTTTCTTCACAGTAGATATTAACCACTTATCACAGATGGAGGTCCAGCAAGACAATGGAGTTATGATGTCAATAATCGGTGAGTTGTCTTGTCTCCATCATGTTCAAACCTGCCTTCTGCTGTACTGTATCTGTATGACTGCTATACTAATACATACAATGCTGCTCCTTACAGTTGTGATCAATTTAATTTGGTGGATGGTTATGATTGCAGCTATTGGACTAGGTAGGTTTACTTTAGATTTTTCACTGCAAATCATATAATCTTGGGAAATTTCTTGATTTTTGTTTTTCTTATATTCAGCAATAACTTGACACCAAGCCATATGTTTTCTTTGTATCTAATTCAATGATCACATATTATGCTCGTGTTGCTTTTCTGCCTCTGGACACTGGCATCTCAGGGATCATGAATTTCTACAGCTGTCCCGTGCAGCCCACCATCCCCATCTACCTGATAGTGCTGGGTGTGTCCAGCCTCGTTGCTCTGACTCTGACCTACATCCAGAACTCCACTAAGGAGCGCAACATCAGGATCGTGACCGCCTCCTGCCACACCGTGCTGCACATCTTCAGCTTTTTCTGGTTCATTGCAGGTAAGAGACAAAGTAAGGGAGACAGCATGGGAGCTGATAGAAGGTCAAGAGAGAGTTTACAGCCAGCCTTTCTCTCAGGTTTCTGCTTTTTTTTTCTAGCACATTAAAAAGTTACTAGACACCTGAAGAGTCAAACCTTTCTCAACCTTTCTTCTCTTCTACTGTGCAGTTCTCTTGGACATTGTACAGTGGTATAGCTTTGGACTTTCAACTAAAAATAACTAAAAAGTCTTTGCCCCAAATGTGCTTTCTCTTCTTGTTTTATCTGTTTTTCCTGCACATGAACAAAGAGGATGAAATTAAAAGCATTTGATTTATATTATGGTTTTATTTCAGACAGTTTTAAGACTAGTAAGAGTTTTTTAAGTTGCCATCAGGGCCTTGTTTTCATTTTATTTCAGTTTATGACAATGCCTTTAACACCTATTTTCATCTTGGTATTAGTTTTAATAAATAATAATCTTAACCTTGGCAGTAACCTAAGAACAGGATAAATATTTTATTTTCAACTCAGCTTAAAGCAACAACACTCATGTAATACTAGTGCATATGTGATGTCATACCTCTGCAAAAGCACTGCCAATAAATGCTGAGCAATTGTTTGACATTGTCTTTAAAATTGCACCACACAGACATGGAGAACCCTTAACTGTTCTGATGAATTTGTCTTTATACCTCCAGGCACCACATGGGTTTATGGCATTTATCCTCCCAGCTACTCATTTGGGGACATCAATTACTGCGAGAAGGTTCTCTACCTGTTTGCGTTCTACATTACAACTTTGGTGTGGTTTGTTGTGTGTCTCATGTTCCTCTTTGGCAGTGTGTTCCTTCTCCTGGCTTGTTGTAGCTTAGCAGTTGGGAGAGAGCCTTTTGCACACATGCGTGGTACTTCATATGGTGCCACAGGTGATTTTCAAGAACCTGGTGCCACTGGGCCGTGATTATCACTGGAGTGAAGGCGTCCAAAGAAGGCAAAGCGTTGTATCCTGTTCCTGGTCTCCAAACACCAAAAGAATTTTGGTGGTGATGATGTTGATTCTGCTGCTGATGACCATTATTATCACTGCAAGTAGAAGATATAGTAATTGTAGTTACAGCAGCAGCGGAAGCAGCAGCAAGTTAATCTAATTTCTTAGCAGCAGATGAAAACTGTAAAATGTAAATATCCATTAAAGACCACATGAAGTGAAATTTTACTTCTTTGAGTTGTTCAGTGATGTTCTCCAAGGAGCTGCAAGGCTGAAAAATTCATTAGAAATTTGTACTTTTTCCTCAGTGTTCTTGTAAATAGCAAGAGAGAGAAAGAGCTTACTTAACTTAAACTCTGGGATGCATCATTTTTTATTAATATGTGTTAGAGGGGTTGAGGTGCTGGCTTTGATAATAATGTTCTTTTTGTTTTTTGCTTGCATTTGAAAGAGGCAAAATGAATTCAGTAAGATAGAGGAAGTATGGTGACAAATTCTGCTGATTGCAATCTTTCATCACTTGCATTAACCAATGTACTTCCCAGTGTTCAACTTGCTTGAGTCATTAACTAAGTTCAGATAACTATTCAATTTAGTTGTTATAAAAGGAAAGCACAGCGACTTTCAGAAAATCTGAGCAAAACATTAGTCCTCCCCTGTGCACCAGTGTTAGCTAATCAGCTCTTCAGTCAAAAGCAGATAATAAACCAGTAAGCAGTACTTTGTAATCATCTTAAATTGATTCAGTATTGAGAATAAGAATAAATTATTCCTAGTATTAGTATTGTATGTTTATTATAGCCTACACTTGTCTTTTCGTCCCTAGTTTATTGAGCAAGTTTCTCAAAGAGATGGTTTAATAGGCCTGCATTTTCAACACTATTTTCTAAACACATCAGCTGAGACTTTTGGTAGACAGTAGCCATGCATTTTCTTTAGTACATACATTTTTGTTATGCTTAATACTGTTTAAAGAGGGATGTGCAAGCTCCACATAACTCTCATTCTCCAGAGGAACAACATGGTTTCATTGTTTGTTGTGAATTGCATAATGTTGTTTCATAATAAAAGTGGAGGGTATTATATTGAACTGTGTTTCTCCTTGATGTTTATTTTACTTCACTAGCGTGACTACTCTCTTACCCAGGACGAAGGATAAAGATGACCAAAAATGTCAGGAATGTGGATTTAAAGTCAGGCTTTGGTCAGGACGCCTATTTAAGTTGGAGAGGTCCTTTTACGTCACAGCCGCTCAAATATCACGCTGTCTTTCTGCGTCTGCTGCTGTGCCTCTTTTCAGCATGTAGCTTGTTGAGTCTTTAAGACGAGATGAGTTAATGTGCCGCATTTGTTATATGCTGTAGTTATATTTCACTCTTGGTGATTTGTGTGAACTAAATAGCTGAACGCGGGCGGCTGCTGTATCAATAAACATGTGGACCTCAGGCCGCCGTGTCCTTCAGGATCTCCTAACACATCCTCCTGTTAGGTGTTTCTCTCAGACAGAAGTCAAGGTTAGTGTATGGTGAATTTTTTAAGAAATTTAAGTGAGCATGGTACGGCTGTCCCTGTGTTAAACATAGTAACGTTAAGTGTACAACCTTCTGCCAGTTGTTACTAACGCATACGGCACAGATCAGAGTTAACTTGTGAAACTAGAGTAAAATGTGTGGATTACATCAGTGGTTTTCAACCTAGTACTGAAGCATCACCTGCAAAGAGGAGATAGGTTAAGCAAGAGTTGCATCGTTAACTCAGCTCAAAATGAATGAAAGGCGATGTCCTCAAAAAGTTGGCTTCTGCCCGTGCAAGATCTCATATACAAAGCTTATGTTAGCTAGTACAATTCCGTTACTTCAAATAAAGTCAGTAAGCTGAAATGTTATACACATATCATGCATTGCTATGACAAGAAAATCTATCCATTTCATACCTGGCCCAGAAGACAGGTTTGCATCAAAAGGTAAATTCGGCCGTTAAAAGACCACAGTCCTACGTCATCAAAGCGCACGCAAAAGATGTTAAAAACGTTCTTTCAAAAGATTTACAATGAATGACAGTGTGAGCTAAACACGCCGAAACGTTGTTGAAATCAGACTAATCCTAAACGTGTTGGTCAAACAAATAAACCTCCTGTACTTTTATTGTTAGAAGCCAAAATACGTTCTGCCGGTGCAGAGCTGAAACATTATTGAATACAGCTTAACATAGCATTTCATATCTTAAATCCACTTCCAGAGGCCTTGTTTCTGTTTTCACGTTTATTTACTTTACAAAATGGCTCTCATACTTGCTTATCTGGCTCCTAAGATCTAAACTGGTCAGCGGAACCATCACAAAGAAATAAATAGTCACCCACACCAAGTTCCTTAATTAGGTGGTTTTGGAAAGCCACAGTTAACTGTTGTAATACATTTTTACAGCTTGAGAGCAGGCATGTAACTGCGTCTGGTACTTTTTTCCTCCACAGAATACAGTTATAGTGGAGCGCTGGTGGCAGGTCCCCTTGTCCAAAGAAGGCAGTCCACCAAGGCTGTACCCTCGAAGACACAGAGTGTACAAGTTGGTTGAAAACACTGCAGACCGTCCCAAGGAGAAGATGGAGCTCATTCTTACACAGACTGTACAAAGTGAGCATCTCCAGTGTGTTTGACAAATCATCAGTCATACCACCAGTGTGTCACAGAATCAGCTTACAAATAAAACTGAAACGAGCAAAATGAAAGTCTGCAAGGCACTGCATTTCTCACACTTGTTGGAGCAGACGAAATTTATCAATATAAATGAATTTGAATCTTTAATTTTCATAGTACTATTTACACAATATTTACTCATAGAAATATGTGTTTTTGTTCGTTGCCTCAACAGATCTTGGTGGGCGAGGAGACACCGTGTTGGTGAAAAAGTCTGTGGGCCGAAACAAGCTGCTGCCCCAAGGTCTAGCAGTTTATCCATCACCAGAAAACAAGCAGATATTTGCCGAAGAATTAAAAGTGCGTACTGGCCTGTGATGCGTTCCTTTAACATCCTTCAGATATTAAATGGCAGATTCTAGGTTCATTTCTCTAAATTCTTCTGTGTTTTTAATCCTTAGCTTTTGCGTGAGGGGAAACTAGAGGAAAGAGTCCAGACACGTACTGGACAACTAGTGAGTATTTCTAAGATATATGAAAACAATTTATTTTTCAGAGATTTTCACTACTAGACTGTCACAGTCATCAAACAGATCAAGAGAATGAGGGACTAGTGGTTGTCAGTCATGTTACCAACTCTGTGTGTGTGTGTGTGTGTGTTTGCAGACAGTGGACTACCTCAAGTGCTTGACGCTGAAGATTAATAATATACCTTCAGCTGAAACCGTGCTCACCAAAGAGATCATTTGCAGACAGTTTCTCAAAAGGGTAGGCCTGCCTCTTTAGTTATTTGCCTGTTCTTGTGTTCATTTTCTTCCTTAAATGTCAAATCACTGAAAACTTCCCTGACTGAATTATACAAAATGTTTCCTTAGTTTCAAATGGTGGTCCCGCCTCATGCATTGAGACTTCCAGATGAGCCAATCAAGAATTTTGGAGAGCATTGGTGTGAAGTTACGGTAAGATAAGAATCGTAAATACATATAACTTTGTCATCAAATATTTGCAGCATGCTTCTGACATTTGTAGCATACACTGTTGATGCGTTTTTAGTTGTTTGCTTGCATTGAAAAAAATAAATGGATTCGGGAAAATTTAATTTAAACCGACATAACACCAGTTTATGTCAAAATACTCCCAGAACACATGCTGTGATTGTCAGTCCAAAACCAGACTGTTAAGTTCACGTTTCCTTCCAGGTTAATGGAATAGACACGGTGCGAATCCCCATATTGCTGGAGCCATATGAAGACCGTTCTGCACATGTCCAGCGAGTCTTGAAAAAGCAAAAGCAGGAGCAGGCGAACACAGTCGAACCCGCTGCTGAGGAGGAGGCGGTTTTGAAGGCAGTTTCTGAGGTGGAACCTGAGACTCCAGCTGCTGAGGCTTCTGTTGCCAAGGAGACGGCAGCATCTCCCGACACCTCAGCGACTCCACAGACAAGTGAGGACCCAACAGGATCACCAGGTGATCCCAGGAAAAAAGATTAAAGGACCTTGTGAAATTTAAACTCCCAATGAAGATGTGCAAAGGACTACAATGGATAACTGCTTACTTCTATTACAGTTTGATTAAACAAAAGTACAGTCATCAAAGTGTAGTTTTTTTATTTTGGTTTTATGCAGGACAAATGTTTTTATTAAGTCTTACACAACAAAATATCCATTCAGTCTGTATGTGCTTGTCTTTCAATAAGATCATTCTGTTGAGGGTATGGACATATGTTTAATAAAAATAAATGAATCAGATCTATTAATAGATGCAAAAAATCTGAACTGAACTCGTGATCTTGGGAACACTAAACATCCAGTGTGGATGTTTTTGTTTTCACTGGGGCAAAAAAATTTCATTTTATTTCATTTGAGTTTCCATGACTGGATACTAGAGCTCTTGGAAGTGACTCTTCTTTTCTTTCTGCCACTTTACATTTATGCTTAGTCTTGAAATAGTGTCACGTTATTTTTTAATCCAGCTGTGGGTGACATTTTAGGACCCAATGGTTTCATATCCCAGGAACATGCAATTTCATGTGGCATCTTCCATGTAACCACCTTAAAGGGGAAGCTGCAGTTAAGTAAACACATCTCATTTTTATAATTTTGCCTAATATCTGCACCATTGTGATACCAAAGTATGATTATCCGATGGGATTCAGACAAAGCAACACACAGGAAAAGAACAAAAATAAATACATTTTAACTGCACAACACATAAGTATAGGGTAAACAAAAACCTTTCCCACTATTGCCATCAGACAGTGCCAATCACTGAATTTGTGATCTCAGTTTTCCTAATACAGTTTTACATTTTGCTGGTATACTTTTGGTTGAAGTTTGACCCAAAATATGCCAAGTATGACATTCAAATCCTCCTTCAGATCAGTGTGGGTAAATGTAGCCTCGATTCTGACACAAGATATTCCATCAAGATTTACTTATTATAAAGGACTTTAATCAGCACTATACAATTCTCCCTTGTCCTGTTTGCAGAGTGTCAAGGAAAAGTTGCAAAACAAAAAGTCTGGAGCTTCCTAAAAGAAATCTGCCTTTGTTTGTACACCTAATAAACCAGGTAGACAGTCAGTGGCAAAATGTTTTTGGGCAGTAAAACTGGTCTGAGCTCAATATGGATATTTCTATCACAGATATATGTGAGGATATGTAGCCATGCTGTAGGCTACTAATTCTGAGTTTAGTTTTTCCCTTGAAAAATATCCAGATGTACTGGCCAGTACTTGCCAGTGTTTATGTGTAGTGTGACAAGTGCAGCAGCAGACACAATGTAATTCAGTGTCACTTGTGGTCACACAGCCCTTATGTACAAGAACTCTGAAATCTGTGACCTGACAACATCATAGACTGCTGTTTTCCTTTGAGACTCCACCAAACATTTGATGCATCCTCTTCCATTTCTATGGGGCAGATTATTATACAGTCCTTGATACAGTGTAGACTTTGTGGATGGATATGCAGAGTCATAGTCCAGCCTGAGGATCCATCACCATACTTAAGAGCTTCACAGGATTTCCTAAGCAGTGGCTCATGGCTAGATTATATGTAGCTCTATGCAAAAAGCTTTTAAGGTATTGTAGCAGAGCAGGAGGTTTTTGGCTGGTATACAACCCCAAGACCTGGATACTGAATTACTTTAAGAGCCAATGGAAGAGAAAAGATGTGTATAAAATATGATGAATGGGTAAAGTCCGGCTCATGAGTTCACACTGCTCCCTTGTGTTTACTAATCCAACGCCTGCTACGAAATCTACACACTCTGCTGCAACAAAGGACGAGGAAAACATGGCAGAGCTTAAGATGCCAAAACCTCGATGGCCGAGTCAATTAAAAGCCTGGTAAGCAGGAGGGGAAAGAATGAGGCAAGATGAAATTTTACAACCACGCTCCCTTTAAAAGGAGAAAGCAGAAATCTACAATATTCTCCATAGCTGGAGAGAGTGAAGAATTTCTCCAAAATAACAAGTCATTCATTTTCAGGATTCTGAAAATATTCCCATCCACTGGCAGTGGACAGTCAAATACATAGAAAGTCCCCGCTTACTAGAGGGAAGAACTTCCAAAAATAGTACAGCAGGAAGAAATGTTGTCACATCATGCTCTCAACTATCTGGCACAGTAAGATTTCAACTTGACATTAATGTATTCCCTATCTGAAGAATTTTAAGGGGTTTTTAACACCATTGGAAAATTAATTTCCTCCCTGTCAATCATGTACTCCTGTAAGCCAGGGTATTAAAAAGACCCATCACCGGGATTTGGGAGACAACCACTGAACCTGAAAGATGCATGCTGGATGCTGCTAGGGAACGCTGAGCTACAGTTCCTATTTTATGTGATAATCAGATGGTTCTTCGGCCTGAGCGCAGCTGAAAAACCTGGTGAAACTGGAATGCATGTTTGGTGCTCTGGGTAACAGCCTGCACACACAGGAACGATATTTACAGCCACCTCTAATGCAAAATGAATGGGAGTCATAAGAGCAATTTCAACAGGTTTCCTAAATCATCATTTGACATTTAAAAAAATTGACAGAAATATGCAGCGTTTTACAACTGTCCCATGACTCCCATTCATTTCTCATTAGCAGTAGTGATATTTTAGTGCTGTGTGTGAGATTGCCAGAGTAACAAACTTATATTAAACTACTTTCAGGGCAGAGGGCCATCTGACACAAAACAGGGATTGTACTTCAGTGTGAATAAAATGAATACACCTTAAAAAGGAAAATATTTCTAATGACCACTAAAGGGTCCATCACATCATCAGCACCACTGACAGGCCAAAGGTACCGTAAAAACATTTACATTGTTAAGTAGGAACTGTATAATTTTAGAAAATGAGTGAAATGATGTCTGAGGAAACTACTCAGAAAGAACAGTGTAATGGCTTAGACCCTGGATTTCAGTACAGGAGCAACACATTATCCAACAGTCAACCAAAAGAACTACTGGACATTAATTCAAACACAAACATGGGATGGAAAACAGGCAAAAAAATTAGAGGAACAAAGGTAAAGTCAGGATTAAGTAGGTATACTTTCTTCCCCAACAAAGGTATCAGAATGATCCCACTATGGAAAGCTCTACTCTAATTTCTGATGTAGGGTTTCTGCATGCCACCAAGTGTCCACGTTACGACATTTAGAAGCCATATTTGGCCTGGGTCTGCCGGCGGGTTAGCTTGTTGTCTGCCCAGCTGTTCTTCAGTTCCAGCTCACGCTCCTTTGCCTGTGGGTGGAAGACGAGGGTGAAAAATGTTGTTGCCTCCTCGAGACACAAGGTCACACATATAATACTTTTCAAATAACCAGGTGTAGATTTGAATGTCATTTTGTTCATCTGAGCCAACATTCCTTCCAAACTTAGGCTCCAGTTCAGGGTTGGTGCATGTAAAAGTCATGCACCTATGTCCTTAAGTCAAGAGAAAAACCAGGTGAGAGAAGATCCTCAGTTATGCCTTGCGGGCATGCAAGTTGAGGTGGTGCAGAGGAGAATATTAAAATTAACCCTCTCTTGCACCTGCTGAGGGCTAAGAGTCTATAGTTTTCCATGCCAACAAAACACTATACTGGATGATTTCAATCTGCTCCTCCACTCTAGTTGAAAGCATGCTAACCAGTGAAATCACTCAGTGTAGTTTTTGGCGCGAATGAAAACTTGCAGACTCCCAGCCCTCCCTGGTGCATGTCCACTTTAAGAGGAGAATTTGCCTTTTGAGATTGAGAAATGTAAAATTCTGCAACCCTAAAGAGAGACATGGTATAGATCAAATAGACCTAAAAAGTGTGCTAGATTTCCAAATAATTAGCATATCATGGACTTAAATGATTGCATTGTTTGTCCATTTGACCCGTAACAGACTAAGTGCTGTATTTTGAAAATGGCTTGAAGCCTGATAAATAGTTGCATCTACTGGTTCAGCTAAATAAAATGAAAACTGTTGCCTTTATATTGGGTACTGAATGCAAACCTCATACTTAAGTACTTAAGCAGAGCATCATGTAGCAGAAGAACATCAACTGCAGGTCAGAATGTTTGAGATGTCAGGGTAACATTTGGGGAAAGTCCGCTGTGAGCATGTAGCTGCTTGAAAGGCACCTAGCAACAGCTTCAATGCAGAGATAAGTTGCTGAAGTCAGAAAGCTGGCCGCATAATTTTGGGGATGAGTCCCAACTATGTGTCCTTAGCTCAAATCTGAATTTGCCCCCTGGTGTGTAAAACAAAGCAAAAGCTGTGTGATGGAACAACCTACAAAATTCATCCAAAAATTCTGCATATTAAAAAAACTGCTGGCAGAGATAGGTGGAACCCTGCTAGCTTGTTTGTGTGCTTTGTGTGGGCTGAACACTGAGTTGTGGCAGAGTGCTCTTGCACTGTTCAACCCGTGGCATATGGTGTTCAAGACAAGTTTTGAGGCTTGCGCTGCACAGACAAGCATGGTGGCCATCTGCCTGGAGCTGGATGTGTGCTGACATGTCACACTGGGACTGCATGTAGGCGTAGGTTGTCTGAATCCCCACCCTCCTCTGTATCTCTAAGACCCAACTGAAAGCTTATTTTTACAAACTTGCATTAACTGGTAACTTTGTTTTCATTTTTCTGCAGCGGTATCTTAGAAGTGTCGTAGGAGTTAAATACAGTTGTGTTGGCCTTGAACTATGAGCAGTAATGGAGTCAACGGTGCAAGTGTTCACTTTTTGTGTTTTTTTTTTGGTCATTTTATTTTACAGAATTTAAAAACTGAGATGTGATGCCACTTAATGATGAATCCCTGCATCCCTTCCAAACATTTTCCAATAAAGTATAATTTAGTATTGAGGCAGTGCTCACCTGGTGAATGAGATATGTGATCTGGTGCTTGCGTCGCTGTTGTCCTGTCGGTTGCTCTCCTTTTTTCTATATCAACAAGAAACACAGTAGCAAAAAGAAAAAAAGGTTAAGGCATGTTATAGGGCAATTCCATTTTATCATATGATTATTCTCTGGTTTGTTTTGTCTTGTGCATAAGCCATGAAAAACTGGATTATTCAATGCTTTTATGCCTTTGGGGTTGTATGATTGTTGTTGTAATGGCCCTCAAAGTGCCATGCCCGGGATTTCTGACATAAGTTTGGGATAAGCTTTAAAAGTGAAACTACCAAAGCTATTTCTTCTTTTTTAAATGTCATAAAAAGAAGTGTGTGACATCATGATATATGCGCACATTTACAGAAATAACAACGCTTGGCATAAAATCATCTCGCTAAAAATAATCACTCCATAAAATATTTCCACATTGCACCATGTCAAAACGTTTATGACTAAAACGCTTTAGGGTTCACTCTCACCAGTCTCAAGTGAATGTTAACAGTAAGCAAAGGCGTATACACCATAAGGCTACAAATTGCATGATCTGGATGTATAAATAACAGACCAACTTCTTCCTAGCTCCTCACAATAAATAATACAACAAACCTAACACCCAACCCTCTCAAACAAACCCCCCCAAGACCCTACAATGTTGGCGTTTCAGGGCACCTTGCTGAAGGACTGGCGCTCTTGTTTCTCCTCTGTCATGCTCTTGGTCATCCACTGCTGGCTGCCGCTCAGCTGGTCATCCCCTTTGATCTCCAGAAACTTCACTTCCTCCTTGCCCCTGTTCCTTTTCCCCTGCAGCCGCATGAACTGCAGTACAGAAGGAAGAGGTTTACATCAGCTTAACCTCAAATGAGGCTGCAAGGTGGCTAAGACTATTAAGCCACACCATTTCATTGTTGAACTTCAATGGCATGGACAAACAGTGAAAGTGTGATGGCAGAACAGAAAAAATGGCAAAATTTAAGATACTTATTTGATGTTGTGTGAGAGAATGGTAAAACAGAGCAAAGTAGAAACACGCTTCTTACCGCTTCATCGTCAAACATGGCAGAAGAGCCAGGCTCTTCAGCCTCTGCCAATACTGGGTTAGGATCATGGTAGTATGGCTCATTATAGTATCCCTGTTCAAGGAGGAAATGTTTGTGGTGTTACTAAAATGCAGATTCCAGTCTAGCTCAATGTAATCTGAATCTGCATGTACGGCATTGACATATAGAAGTAACTGAGTAGATCAGTCATTGTTACCTGAGGGAAAGCCTCTGGACCTGCTATAGGCTGCTGGTACTGAGGATGCTGAACTCCCCATGCACCAGCTCCCTCGTGGTTTGACCCAAAGTCAAGAGGGGCGTCTGACTGGCCGCTCTCATCACCAGGTACAAATGGAAGGAGATCTGTGGGGGCGCTTGGCTCAGGGTCTAGACTGGGGACCACTGCAGGAAGTGGCTGGGAGCTCTCGCCTAAAGAAAAGTAGTTCTCTGGGGCCACATCCTCCTCAGTGTCCTGGTCGTCTGTGGCTATTTGCCGAGCTAGCTGCAGAGCGGCTGACTTAGCTGCAGCTTTGATAGCAGAGGGGGATGCACTAGTGCCAAGCAGACCTTGAGCAGGCGTTCCAGGCTTGGGTCCTTTGGGCTCGGGGCGCTTGGTGAGTGTATGAGGAATCAGGGGTCTCTGGGTCTCCTTCACAGTCAGGTTTTTGGGCTGTGGCAGAAGGGAGGACAGGCCTGTACCTGGGCCCTGGAAGAAACATGAGAGATATGGGCAATGTGTGAAAGACTTTGGAGAATGGCAGCTACGTCGCTGCTGTAAGATGCTGTTTACTATAAAAACAAGATGGGCGAAATTTCTCTTGTGCTTTGTTTCCCCTTGCATTTTCCACATTATCTTGACAGTAGAAACGGTGAAAAGAAATCAGCAGTAGAAGCACAGTAGATAGATTATGGCAGAACTGAATCTAGGTTGGCAGGGAGTTATGTTGTTACAAATGTAATACACTAATTCTGTCGACATTAAGTGTATTTACATGCAAAATATTCTAAATACTAGTTTGTATTAAATTTTTGAGCTGGCACATGTATAAACATGTCACACCTACACAAGGCTGTAAGGTGATGAAGTCCGATCATGACAGCTGAGTTATGACTGGATTGTCTGGGACAGTGAGAGATGCAAACATCTTATCCCATGTACTGTGGGGTTTGTAGACTGAACAAGTAATTCATGTAATAGGGCTATGAGGAGGCACTGAGCATTTCATCTTGAATATGACCAGTAAACACACAATGGTTATATTTACCTGAGTTTGTAATTTCTTCTTTGCAGGTTCATCATCATCATCATCCGAGTCAGACTATTGGCAAGACAAGAAATTCAGAATTTATAGTTACTACCAGCACTTGCTCAGATGTTGTATTCAGCTTACATAGAGACAATTAATGGCTGAAACGACTCATTACTTACATCCTGTCTTTGTATCTGTGGTACAACAATTTTGACAGGCTCTGTTCGCTTCTTCGGCTTAGGCAGATTGAAAAGTAATCCTCCTTTAGATGGCTGGGAATCTAGGTCATCGTTTGACGAACTGTCCCTGGTTAAAAGGTTTGATTTTGCCTCCTTGCTTGGTCCTTCGTTTCCTAGCGTTGCTGGTGTCTCCTTTTTAGGAGCTGGAAGAAGTGAAAAGAGCCCTCCACTCGGTTTGCCCTCGGGAACGACAGAGGCTGAGGTTTCCTCTGAATCACTCTCATCACTGCTGTCGTAGGCTACTAAAGACATGTTTGCTGATGTTAGAGATTAGTCTGCAGCAACTCGTGGACATGGATAACCACTTCCCCTGATCGTGTCTCTTTGGCTTCTCTTTTCTGATGAGCTCACTTCAATCAAAGGTAGGATAATCTTTGATCAGTACAACCACTTGAGAGCCTGTGATGTATCAAAAATGAAAACATTCCAAGAGAAGATGCGGTGGCATGAAATTTGCAGTGTTTTCAAATGAGGGCCTCGCAGCGGGCTAATTTAAATTAGAGGACTGTCCCAACTTCACAGAGCTAGCTAGGCCGCAGTGACGATATAACTACCAGCATAATAGTCGATATAACTAGTCACATTCAATTCGTATCACCTAGAAAATACAAACATAAACACAAAGTCGCGCATTAACTATATTTAACGCGCAAAAATAGGCGTTACGTAAGAAGTTGCACCAACAAATTGTGCTAGTAGCCCCTGGACCTCATCAAAACATTCGCTTCCATTATTTTTAAGCGAAGAGTACTGCGCAGACTTCTGCGCATCTTCTTCTTCTTCGCCTTGTTCTCAGCGTTACATAGTAGCTGGTAAACACCATGGGGGCGCTACCTCCCCTCGTTGACCAAGCATGTGAACTAAGAAATTATGTTAGATGAAAAAACAAACTCTTCTTTTGAGACCAATTCTCGATTAACTGGCCGTAAACTTCTACTACTTAACATTCATCTTGAATAAAATAAATAAACAAAAATTCTGTAATCACCTTGACCATTGGGGTTGAGATTGTAACTTCTCTTCGCAGATTTGACTGATTTTTTTTTTTTTTTTTGGCTGACGAGCAGTTATTTTTGGGATGCTTTTCTTGAGTCTTCAAATCATTGTTTTATTGTGTAAAATACTGAAAATTGTTCCTGACTTTTGCAATTAGCCACTGTGACCAATGCAGGAAAAACTGCATTTCCAACCCAGTTCAAACATTTGCCTCTGCAATTTCAAGTTTGTAGTTTTACATATTGCACGACTGCACAAGCAAAGTTCGTGCCCTTAGTTTATGAGGAATTGTCTCATAATTGTCATTGGGACAATGAACGTTTATTTTGCGTGGTCCATAACCAACAGGGGCGCTAAACGTGCTACTGGATCGACTACTGGGGGCGCGTCTGTGAAGAGCGAAGCGGGTTTCAATTTCAAACCCAAACAGTCCGAGGAGAGGGGGAAGCCAGTGGATTGTAATACAAAATACATTGTTTGCCGTGGTAGTTGTACGTAAATATCTACTAACGTTACAACGGTTTATTTATGCGGCATCGTGGTCATAGCCCATGATACATTTCGCCTAACGTTAAAAGTCGCTCGTGTCTTCGTTCCAGTTTTCTGCGCCTGGTTAATTTTGATGTGATAAACCGTGGCTTTGCTTGTTTGTAGCAGCTGTTGACTAATCCGGATATTGTAATACATTCATTGCCACTTATACATATATCTAAGTAAGCTAATTACCCAAGAAACATGCCGAGGTCGAACAGGCAAAGGGAATATAAACCCGGGGATCTCGTCTTTGCCAAAATGAAGGGGTATCCACATTGGCCTGCAAGGGTAAGAGACTAACGTTAATATATATATTTTTCCACCTAAAGGTTAACGTTAGATATTCAGTACAATTCGTATAGCTGCGTGTTGTAGCACTTGTTTATCTGTGAGGCCTAACAGTTGCTAACATGAGTTAGCCTAGCTGAGTTAACGTTAGCTGGCGTTGCCTATCCACACACGGCCAAGTCAACCGTAGACAGTTGAGTTGCAAATTCTCTGGGGTGATTCGTGTAGAGAAATACCACACTCCCTCAGTTAGCTTGCATAGCTAATGATATTGCTAGCTGTTCTCGGTTACTCACTCTCATTTTGATGCATCGCCTTCAATTTAAATGTATAACCCTCTCCCAGGGGCCTGTTACTATGCTAACGTTAATTTAAGCTTTTCGTAACCGTTAAACCGTTATTATTAAACCCAAATTAACGCTTCATTGCCTAACGTTACCTATTTTAATCGGTTAAATTAACGTTGAGCTAGTTGAGGACAGTCACATACGGAGCCACGTTGTTGCTAACTTGTCCAATAGTGCAAAATAAAGTTTTTTTGGCTTTCGTCTAATTAGCTTTGGCTTTCTTGGCTGCGTTATAACCTACATCAAAGTGTTTTGGTACATGGTAGCCACACGTTGTATGCGAGTGGCTAGGCACGGTCTGTTTTCCCCGCGTTTAGTTAACAGAAACTTAACGTTAGCTGTTGCTGTTACCTTGCAGTAGCAGCAATCCCGTTGATACAAGTTAACGTTAACAGGATGATACAATTGCTAGTATTTGTAATTTTCAAGATAAAAAAAAACATACTTAGCATAATTAACTTTAAAATTCAACAACCATACTCAGTGTAACATCAAACCTTTTTTGGTCCAGCATTGGTGCGCAGCTGGAGTAAATGTGAACGTTAAATAAAATAACACTGGTTTGGGAGGAGAAATCCCTTTATTGCATGTTTATTTCCAAACCCATATTCTTTGAAACATTGAAAAAAGACCCCATGCTTATCATGTCACAGAGTTGATTTGTCTGTCTTGGTAGTACTTCTTCCCTCCTTTTTGTGCTCTTATCAGACATGCCTCTTGTCAGTTGGCTGCATGCTCTGCCCCACCTATCCTGACACAGTTGCCCTATCTGGGAATGACAAAAGCCCTATTTGGCAGGAGGTCTGTTAGGAAGCAAGTGACCCCACACTCAGTCATAACAGTGCTTTTTTTTTGCATCAGTGTCTTGCTGCCATCTCTCTAACATCTAGACAAAGTGTCTCAGTGGGTGGAGAACTATACACTTCAAGGATGTAAAACATAAATAAAATTTACAGCTCTTAAGGCGTCATCAGAAAATAAATTTAAGTCAGCATCATAAGCCTCCTTTCAGTCAGTGATTATAACTATTCCAGTTGTGACGCCTGATGTAATCATCCAGTCACCCGAGCCTAATTTACAGCATTAGGAGCCTGGCCTGCACCTCCCAAAGGCTGACACAGCTGCCAGTGTTAGATTTGGTGACTCAAACAACAGGTTCCTCCAGGGACATTTACACAAAACTTCCATTCTACCTATGAATATACATTTTCCAGTTATGAACAAGTCTGGGTAACATAGGCTAGACACAGATACAAGGGAAGTGCTCACAAGTTTTCATCAAGACACTCAATAGAGAGGGCCTTTTTTAATTTAAAGGTGACCATGTGGTTGAACATTTGTCGTCAACTTTGGAATCGAAGATCTACTTTTGCTTTGCATTTTACGTCATTACAATTTTTATATTTGAAAAGTTGCCTGGATTTTTGGATTTGCCTGTGAGGTTTGTTAAACAGCTCTCTGCTTGCTCACAGATTGACGAGTTACCTGAAGGAGCAGTTAAGTCGCCCTCCAACAAGTACCAGGTGTTCTTCTTTGGGACACACGAGACGTGAGTAAAATCTGTTGTGTGAACTTCTTTCCAAGTGGAGCCAGAATCATGGCAGAAAATAAGAGAGCAAAAAACATCCTGCATTAGCATTAACTGATAAATACCAGCTGTTGAAGCTAGGGATGTCTTTATTTTTTTGTTTGAGGAATTTGTATTTCTTTTGTTGATTAAAATGCTCAAGTACAGTTTAATCTCATTAATCCAAATATGCCACAAAAAAGGCTACAACTGCTTGTATGCCTTACTTTCTGTTTCACAACACTGCCTGCGTCCATGATGCATTTTAAATCCATGTGGTTTAGTGGGTGAGTGTACACATGTAGGAAAACCATTAAATTATGTTGACAGCTGTAATGTTTTGATCACCACAGGGCATTTCTGGGGGCCAAGGACTTGTTCCCCTATGATGAATGTAAGGAGAAGTTTGGAAAACCAACCAAGAGGAAAGGCTTCACTGAGGGACTCTGGGAAATTGAGAATAACCCCACTGTAACGCATGAAGGCTACGAGGTGAGAGTATTTCTGTGACAGAAACCAAGAGTATACACTTGCTGCTTTGCCTGTGAGTGTCATTCACTGAACTGTGAATATTGTGCATTTTCTTATTGTGCCCATTGTAAGGTAAGTACAAAATCTGGTAAATTCCCAGGGGAGGTAAATGAACCTATTTTAAAGGTTCAGAATTTCAAGATGCCTATGTTGTTGACCTCTAGTTCCTAGAGCTTTTGGTATACTTAAGCAAAGTCATACTTACCTGAAATAGAAACAGAGTCGAACATGCCAGCCTATACAGATTTATGTATACTCACTGCAGCATTATATTGTTTGTTTATTTGCATGCTGTGCCAGTTGGGGCGCATGAAGATTTAAGAGGTAACTATAACCTAGGGCAAGCAGAAATAGTAATGACAGAAACTTGGAGAGAAAACCACAACAAATGCAGTGAAAGCCACAAAGGTGGCTGGAGGGTAAGAAGATTGAAGGTAGAGAGATCTTCTAACAATCTTCACAAGACAGGCCACAAAACAATCCATTTTCAAAGAGCTGACCATGAGATTGAAATAAGAGCAGTGAACCTGAAAAGGAGAAGCTTTTTATTTTTTTGTTCAAAGACACACAATCAGTCACGTGATATTTTAGACCAACTGCAGATACTCGGATGGTGGGCTGGTGGGCAAAGAATTTGCCTAGTTTGGCCAGCCAGGGCACAATGAAGAGTCTAAAGCTGATGCAGCCCCCACACCCCCCACCCTTTAAGAAGGTCTCTTATTTCTGTACAAACCAGGTGAAACCTTAACCCTATTAACACAATCATCAGGATTTCTCAAAGAAACTCCCACCAGATGTCAAAATATGTGATTACTTATTCTTACTTAGACTGTAGCCTATAGAAATTAAAGGAATGCTTTGTATGCAGGGTTGAGAAACTTTTTTCATTCCTTAGTGTCTTGCACAAGCTTTGCTGAAAAATGCAAAGAGGGAGATGGTGCCAATTTCATGTCAACACAAACTTTGCCTTTATTATATTGAGACTGTGCACATAGAGAATTTACAATGAATAGGATAGTGCTTTAAAAATTGTAAATCCCCTTGTCAGAAAATGTGGCCACTGCAGATGGAGACTGTGCACAAATCCTGTCCCAGACAGTCCCAACCTTCCATGACATTAACTAAATTACACATTGGTGCATGTAGCTAATTAGTAGCTTGAAACGTTTGTTGTGTTACAAAGTGGGGATGTGCAAATGGCTTTTTTTGTTGTTGTTGTGTGCTTCTTTCTTCCTCTGAATGACTGAGGGGATAGATAATGTGTTTCACTCTGAAGCAAAAAATATTTATAAAATGAGCCAAGGTTCCCACAAATGTTTGGCAGTGTCTTTAGAGCGTACATATGGGACATTTTTTTAGCGTGCACACATTAATAAACTCACATTGTATTTTACAGACTAAAAATGCTATTTATTATTATTTTATTTGTATTTATTTGTATGCTGTTTCAGGTTTGCTCATCAGTGTTGGCTCATCAGGCCAACACTTGGGGTTCATATCTGAGTCAAGACATTTCGTTCCTTGTCCCTCCCTGACATTTCCATTTCTCTCTATAGCCATCAAAGAAGGACAGTACGTCGGAAGACGCAGGGGAGACAGGGAGTTTGGAGAAAGCAGATGCCGAGGGCAGCAGTGATGAGGATGAAGGTGCCCTGGTGATCGACGAGAAGAATGAGCGGGGAGGGACTAAACGAAAAGCAGGGGAGTCCACAGAGGTGAGCTTCGTTATGAAACTTGTTAGTTATAGGCATTTTAAGGTGATAGTTTCTTAGTCATTCATCTATATGGTTCCTTGACCCTTCCTCAAACCATTGGCAGGCATCTCCTAAGCGGCTGAAGGACACAGAGGGTGAAGGAGATTTGAAAGCAGACAGCAACAAGTCTAACACAGAGGCCAAACTCAATGATGTGGCTGGGCCCAAGCCCACTGCTCCATCTTCACTGAGCGAGTCCAGACCAGAGGGTCAGGAAAACCCTCCTGCAGGGGGTCAGTTAACGGCAGATAAGGTACGGCACTCTCCTTATTATCATACTTACTCTGGAAACATCAAATAGAAATGAATCATGGTTAACTTGAGAAAAGTAAACAACTAGAACTGATAGACTTGTACTGTTGATTGCACGAAAAATTGTCAGAGTGTGAATAAGAGAGATTCTCCTGAATAATCCATCATGTTGCTCTTCACTGTTCTCCTTCCAGCCCGTGACAGACAGTGCTTAACACCAACTCTCAGAAGAAAACCAAGAACCTTTGGCGCTTCTTTCTGGAATTTAAGCATCAAAATGATTACCTGCAGAAGGATAGAATATTTGCTGTTTAATTAATAGGATAATTTTAAAACCTAAGTATGTTTGTATTGAGAGACAAACAAATCTTCATTTGCCATTTTGGGATATCATATATCCTAGAATCAAAAGTTTGCTAATCTGATTTCAAACAATTGAATTGAGCACTTTAAGGCTCATTTATAAATGGGATTTTGGTGTGTGTATATATATTTTTTATTTCTAAGTGCAATTACATAATTACAAAGTCTGGATGCTAGGTGTCAAAACATTTTTCAGTTTAGAGAGAATACATGCTGAATTCATAATGTAACCTAAACAAACAAAGTGAGTTTTGAGGAAAGGAAAACCTTTCATCCACCAAACAGTTTTGTTTGACAACTACTCCCATTTGTCCATTAAGTTGATATTTGTTGGTTTTGAATACAGAGAGATCGTGTACTTCTAAAGAACAAATTTTCACTTATGCTCTCAGCTTTAATACAGTATGTAAACAAAAGGAATTAGTGAGTATTCTTCTGTTTGCTTTGCCTAGCTTTTCAGCCTGACCTTAAAACATGTAATTTATACATGAGTTGCACTTTCAGTTTTTTTTTCTTTTTTTGCCCCGTTAAGTGTTGTCTAGTTCACAGTAGGAAGTTAATATGCTATGCTGGTTTTGTTGCTTTGATGTATCGTGCACTTCATTGGAGGTGACCAAATTATGCAATTCATTTCACTAGATCCCACATACGGTCTACGTGGTTTCAACATGTAAACCCCATTTGAGAAGAACCTTAAATGAATTTAGGATTTAAAAAATGCTTTGAGTCTCCTCTGTACTTTCCAGAGTAACTCTTAGCTGACTATGTGCATTACTGAAAGCAGAAAGACATTCCTCAATGTTATTGTGTCAATCCTTGGTCTTTCACTATTTTAAGTCAAGGTGGAGATATAGCATTTAGCGAGGGGATAAAAAAAGTTGATGGCCTTTTTTTTTGGATAGTTTTCTCACAAATCCTTTTGAATCTACCTTGTCAGTTCCACTGTTTCATTTTCATAGTATTCTGATTCCTCATTTAGCTCACATAACACTGCCATTGCCAGGTACTGGTGATGTAATTGGTGGTCTAAAATATGTTTCTTCCACAGCTCTGAATTATATTGTCGGCATACATTGTTGATACCAATTTGCAGAAATCATTGTTTTGGAAGAAATGGAATTTTGTTTGCGAGTCTTGAAAGTTACAAGTATTTCCAGAGCGAACCCTTTTTAAAACTCTGTGATTTCTCTGTTTCAAACCCTCTTAACTGGAATACGAATCTGTTCCTCCTTAAATGGTCTTATTTTGGCTGTGGAACAAAATTGTGATGTTTTAAAGAAGTGTTTTATTCAAGCAATTTATTTAGACAACATGTGAGACAATATGTGGTGGTGTTATTTTACCTTGGCGACTTCAATTTCATTATGGTAGTTTTGGGGGTAACTCAGTCTCGAGGTTCAGATTTTTGACACGCTTTGCCTATTAGCCATGTTACTTGTTACTCCTTGGATATCACATTCATTGCTTCAACGTTCTTATATTTGGCAACACAACCCCCTAGTTGTTCAAATTACTGTTGAATCTAAGGGGGAGCTCAGTTTTTAAGTCAAATTAACCCTAAATGTTTTGCTCACAGTGGGACTATCCGTGTGCCGATGTCCCATGCTGTCTTGCTGCATGACTTTTATACATGCTGCCCTATCACCACACCACTGATTCATGATATAAAATGGTCAGAGCTCAAGACTCTGGAGTAAATTCCTAGGGTGTAATTTGTAATTATAGTGTAATCCTTGGTTTAGCTTTCTCTGTCATTTTCGGAGGCTGCCACTCAGCTTAATCTACTGCTTAGTTTTACCATTGTAGTCGCCAGTCAATTTAATAAACATGTTGATTACAAAAATACTTGTACTTGTCATGTTTGTGTTCAATAAACCCTCTTTATTGTGTGTTAGCCACACAGATGTCCCTAGTCTAGAAAGTACCTGGCACAAATCAGGTCTTTTGTGGTCACTATCATTTAAGCAACAAGATTGTATGAACTCCCAAATTGCAGTAGTTTGTAGTTTTTATTTTGTTCATCATGGGTATCCCACACAGCCTCCTAAACTGGGTATTGTGTAGAATTGTGTTAGAAACCAAGCAACCCTAATGACCCTGTCAAAAGATTTTGCACACTGTAACAGCATGGCAGTTGTGTGAAACCGATAATGGCACCTTTTTTTATATGCATGTCACAAATAACTTATTCTCAAGAGAACCTCATGGCACAGTTTGGGGCCTTTGGCCGTTAGTGCTGAACTAGTTTTGGTGTTATGTAAGCCATCCTGACAGTTATGTATTTTTTGGTTGGGGTTTCATTATGAACTATGAAGGTACAGTTTTTGGATAGTGACACATTTTGAATCTACCCATTCATTACCCTTCAAGGTAAATGACACAACTGTCATGAGATTTATGAAATGTCAGCGTTGTTAAGTATTTCACCCTCATTACCTGAACAAGTACTGAACAACCCCTCTCTCAGTTGGTTCTCTTAATAACCAAGCCAATTTGGTTCAAAGGAGAAGTGACAAGTGGAGTGTAGTTTTCAGCTGCATCCAACTCTCCCTCATTATGTTCAGGAGCTTTTTCAGTATTGATGTGCCATGGCTGTGGCAGCTGGTGCATCTGGTTCACAAGACTAATGACTGTTTTATTCTGCCTCAGTGTTCGATTGCAGGTTTTCAGCAATGCTAGCTTCATGCCTTGTGGTATTGCCACTATAAATATCTCCCTGGCATTTCAGAAAACCACTACATCTTGTAAAAACCACCTCCCAGAACTCATCATGCTGTGAGAACTTATTTGTGCACTCCTGGGCTCATGAACTAGTTGAACTGTCTTGCCTTTTCCCTTGATGATGGTTATGAAGAACACATTACAGATGTGTTGTTCAATAATTTCTTAAAAGTCTTATCAACTTGTCCAATTTTTTAAAGATAACTTGCTATATTCAACAAATTGAATTAAATAAAGCAACAAAAGTTATCATATAACTTAAGGCTTTGCTAAAAAAAAAAAAAAAATCCCCCCAAAGATATTATTAAGGCAAACAACACAGGACCACTGTAAGAAAATATCTCCTCGACATATCAGTGTTTTCAATGAACACCTCGGTTTTATAGACATGCAGCTAAAATGCAGGGGTCAGCTGGCTGCTGCCCATGGCCTACATACAGGCCTCAAATCAATTTCTCACCACCATCAACCACCAGGATGCATGATTTGATAACGACATGGCTACTGCGCAAGCGCCTAGCAGGCGTCCTCCTGTCCAGTAGGCGGCGGTGCAGCAGATTAACTGCTAGTACTGGTGTAATACATGTGACATTGACATCCAAAGGGGTAAGATATTTTTTCATATAACTAACTTAACTTTTAATATCACAAACTGACAAAAGACTGTAATTAACGCATTTGGAAATTTGTGTCACAGGCCCATTTTAGATTTTTGTAACGTTAGCAAGGGGTTAATGCTTAACGTTAGCTTGTTAGCTATCCAGCAAGGTAATGCTAACCTGATTTAGCAAAGAAGTGTTTTTGCCATTTGAGTTTAGGCTTGATTCATTTTGTCCTTCAGGAAAATGAGGCTGACAGCTCTCTTATGGATGGCAGCTAGGGCCACTGTGCCTAAAGACTACCGCTATGGCACAAGCAGGCCGTGGACAGTGTCTGCAAAAAGGCTCAATCCTCCAGGAAAAAGGAGAAGAAAGGTGTTTGTGGAGCCAATAGCGCCTTTAGACTGGTCTGTTTTCAAAGGAGACACGGTAAGTAAAGGAGTTCCATCAAACCTAAGAAGCTGTCCATAAATAAATGTGCATGCCCGCAGTGCATAATACATACATGCACATTTAATTTGGATAGTCCAGTGTTGATACCCAACCTCGTATCAAATGACAATATTGTAAAGTGTCCTCTAAGTTTCAAATGATAGGCATATGGTGTGAAGTAGACTGAACTAGAGTTTATTATAGGATTAGGTTTTAAAACGGGGTTAGTGCTGGGGTTACATAGTCTGTAGAGATGCACTAAATTGGCAAGTGAAATCATATTGGACATCTGCTGTTAGTGACCTGATAACTGAGTATCAACATTGGACTATCTAGATAAGATATTGACAATAATGCTTGGAGGTTATTTGGAAAGAACATCCACAGGAGCTGTAAAAGGAATATAGAACATTTTTGGTCAAACAATATTTCTACATGGATTGGCAAAAGCATATATATTCTTTGCCATGTAAGAAGAACATGTTTGTACCATATGTAGTAATAATCATTGTGTTTTTCATTTGTTTCTCAGGTTGAAATTGTAGCAGGGAAGGACAAGGGGAAGCAGGGGAAGGTGGTTCAAGTCGTCAGAAACAGAAACTGGGTTATCCTGGGGGGACTGAACACAGTAAGGAATTTCTATTTTTGAGGGAAGAAAATATGAAAAGTCACCTGTTGTCACTTAAAACATTAATCACAGCACAGCTGAAACCTGGCCTGAGAAAAACTTGCTTACTTTTGCTTAATAATATCAACAACAGGCATTCAGTTTTGTCTATACTTGTATAGCTCTGTCGGTGGATTCACAGACAAATCTTAAGTGTTAACCGAGTAAAAAAGAGACTGTCTGGACCAATATGTTATGCTCATTTAAGTTTGTTCCCATGTAAGTAATTTCCAGAAATGCAGATAAGCTTCAGTAGTTTGTGTATCAGAGCTGGGGTCAGTTAAGGTTCAGTGAATTTAAAACTAAAAAAACAACAAAACTTAAACTTGGTAAATGAAGAGTTCGTCAGTCCTCCTCAAACCCTGGACATAGAGACTAAATTACGAGTCTTCTCTTTTCATCATAGCAGCAGTGATGTTTCTGTGGCATCAGTGTTACACCAAGTGTTGTTGTTGTTTTTAGTTCCACCAGATGGAGCCAGATACTTTGACTGGCAGGACTTAATGGACTCCATACACAACTGTTAAAATATGCACTTTGGCCTTAGAAAGCCTTATTTGCTGCCACCTGCTTGATTTTTGGGACTTCAAGTTAGACAACTATGAACGAATATTTCCTGTCTCAGCATTACAGGTACATTGGCAAAGTGGGAGATTACCGTGGGACTTACATCGCCAGTGAAGCTCCTCTCCTGATCAATAATGTCTCCCTCATCGACCCCACAGACAAGTAAGCTTCCCTACACTGAGTGATTTAAATGTGGTTGTGTATAAGTATGGCCACCTCAAGGCCAGCAAGATGGCTGAGCTGCAAGTTAGCTTTTGAAATGATTGTTGGACATTTTTCTGGAACGTCATGTTAACTTTATCTGAAGCCCCAGTTGCTCGTACTGAGGTTAAGGGTTCAAGTGAAAAAATCAATGGAGTCAGAAACAACCTAAGTATGACTAGTCTCTGGCAGCGGGAAATAAACTAAAACAGTTACCGTAAGGTGTCCATTACAGAGATTCTCCAGTCCTTCTTGGCCAATTCAAGATGGAAACAGAGTCTGTGGTTACAAACACCTGGATGTGTTTATCTTGTCTTCACAGTTTTTGTATGGGGTCACTGTCTGTCTTTAAAAACTGTGTGATGTGGTTCATAGTTTTTTGGTGCCTACCAGTTTTAAAATAATATTCCTCAGACAAAATAAACCATGCTTTTATTCCGAGAATGCACTGTGCGTAGTTGTGCTCTTCTCATATTGCAGTTAGACAGGAACGATGGTGCACACAACAATTAAAATATTCTACTACACATCTGCCTCATATTTAGATTTACAGATATTTAAATGTGAAACACGTCTGAAACTTGTTTGGCAGAGTACTTTTCATCATTCTACAATTAGTAAGATGAATGCAAATGGATTCATAGTACTTGATTTGAATAGAGGCTGACTATGACACACTGGTCTTGATCCTCCAGGAAGCCAACCCAGGTGGAGTGGAGGTTCACAGAGGAGGGTGAGAAGGTGCGGGTCTCTGTCCGAACGGGTCGAATCATCCCCAAACCCATTGTTGAGCGCCGAGATGGCATCGTGCCGCAGCAGTGGAAAGGTGAGCGTGTATGAGGGAAGGACTTGTTCCAGTTACCAAAGACGGTGAACTTTTTTTCCATGTTCAGCTAATTCTCAGTATTTTTTAAAAAAAAAAATCTATCATTCATCTTTCAACTCTGTAGAATTTATACAATGTGACAGGGTTGTAAACAAATCTGTTTTTATTAGTTTCACAGTTGGGACTAAAAATAATTGGAAGTGCTGCCCAGAGGTCTCACAAGTTGAATATTTGACATGAAAACTCGTCTCTGCAGGCCAAATATTTTTTCCGGCGGAAGCATTTTGTATCTGTTCTTTACTGTGCGTTTAGGACAGGATTTGACAAGGGAACGGTCAGGACTGTTTGCTAATCTACAGGATCTGATGTAACATGATGATTTGTTTATAAAAGAACAGATCAGCTCAAATTCAAAATGTAGTCATTATTGCCATTTCAGTCAAACTAAACTGAAGTTCATGTGACCAAACACACTGCGAGTTCGCCGCCAGAGTTTTTTATTAGACCCCTAAACATTTGGGAAAAAATGAGGGTTTCAGAAAGGGCATGCAGTGAGATTTCAACAAAGAACTCATGCAGCACTATCTAAGTCAAATGTTTGTACTTCAAAAGGCCTATATTTACCTCATTACCTTATATATTTACCCAGCTGATAGCAACCTATTTTTTTAAGCATGAACAGTCAGTCAGTGTGTTGTGTGCACCCCACAACACTCCTCTATTGAATCTGCAATGTACACAACTATTCACACTTAAAACGGCAAATGGACTGCATTTATATAGCTCTTTTCCAGTCTATTGACCACTCAAAGCACTTTACAGTGTCTTCCTCACATTCACACTCACACATTGTGATGGAGGAGGCTGACATGCAAGCTCTATCTGAGCCACGCCGCCCCCCAATACATGAGCACATTGTTTTCCTCTTCAAGGTGACATTTCATTTTTGCATGCGACTCAATTATATTTTTTGCTGTCCCAGACGGTCCCAAAGACACCAGTCCAGAAGACACTCTAGAGAAGACCTATACGCCGTCTTTGAAAACACTGGAGGAGGAGGTCATGGAGAAACTGAACATCCAGGAGAACAGGAGACACAAAAAGTCCTACTGGTATTGACCAGAGAACCTCAGAGACACTGTTCATACCCCATATTCTCCATTTTGCTGTCCATTTTTCACAGTGCAAGGAATTCTGAAGATATCTTGTAATGATGGGACTCAATACAAGAATGACACATTAATGAGAAATACTATGGAAATGGTATAAGTAAGGCTTTTGGAATACTGGTCCAACACTCATGGTATTGAGGAAATGCTAATATTGCATGAGGAGTGGACACACAGCTGATAACAGAGCTGCATCCCGCCTGCTGCCTCCTGAGTGGGAGCAGTTTCAGTCATTCTCTGTTTAGGATGGTATCACAGTTTGTGTTATTTTGTTTCTTGTACATTATAAATAAATCTCATGTAAAGCAGTTATTTTAATGATTTGGGTTTTGCTTTATAATGGAGGTGCTTACTGTAAAGTTTTAAAGAAAACTACTGTCAAGTTGGACATGATAGGAATGCAAAAACAATGCATTTAAGCTTTCAGTTATTATATTCTAAGACTGATCCCTGAAGCAGTCTCATGTTAAAATAAGTTGACAAGCAGTGGAGGAATATGTGGATTTCCACTGACTGATTTGTAGCTTTAAAACAACCAGTCTTAGCATTCAGTGGGTAGAGATGGTTCAATTCGCAAACCATACAAATATTTGATCAATATTTCTTCAAGCAGGAATTAATCTGTGCCAGCAGCAAGTAACTGGAGCTTCCACCGGCAACATTTCAGCTGAGTTGGCAAGTTTGTAATTGGAGTACCTTTGAATTTTTGGTAGACAGGATGTTCAGACAAGTTTGCATAATGAACAGAATCCGTTCTGGACCAGAGAAAATAATTTTGCTTACCATCCAGTCTTATAAAATAGATAATGAACTATGATCTGAAATGTGTCTTTTTCGTGGTTTTGGCAGAAGCTTGCAGCCGAATCGGTAATTTATAATGTTAAAGATAGCTGTATTATTTTACAGGAGCCCAGGCATTCTGCCCTCCACAACATGGAGCTGTCAGACAAATGAGTCTCTCTTTCCAACCTGTCTGGGAAAAAAGACTGGGTACCAAGTACTGGAGACCCACCAAAAGGAAATGGGTTGGAGAGGAAGTTGTACAGACTGGGTCGTTTCAGAGAAATTCTCATTATGCTCATTTTACTTTGTCCATTGGAACTGTATATTATTCCAGTGAGTTGCCACTGCTTTTGCATCAGGATCCAAATATGACCTCACCTATGAGTGTGTGACCAACTTTAATAAATAAGTGTATCACGCAAGTTGTTCTGTTTGAGGAGATTTAAGTAAGAAAAGGGTTAATTTGCTCAAACATAAAGGCCACAGCAAAATAATAATAATTTTTACATTCACTGTAGTTCTCAAAGACTTCAGCTTTTCACTTTTTCAGCATGACCCTATTTTCCCATCTTTGTTTTATTTCATTTTTTATTTTTATTTTGTAGCATTCATTAGACAGGTCAAAGTGAAAAGACAGGAAAGATATTGGGTGGAGAGATGGGAATGACATACGACAAAGGTCCTGGACTAGAGTCAAACCCAAGATGTTAGATTTTCAGCCCCATATTGATCAGTTCAGGTCCACATTTTGTGAAATGCTCTACTGTAGAGCTACTTTGTCTTGCCTGCATGAATACATGGCTCTCTAATCTGATTCTATAGGACCAACAGCCAATCCAAAATCAACTGCAAAAACCTTCTCTGTCTTCATGGTTGTTTTTATTTCATGCCGGTTGTGTGAAATCAACATGCAGTTGTAGCCTCTTACTGTTGTACAGTTTTTTCCCATTTTGAGTCTAACAATACCTTCTGCTTGTAATTATACTTATGGTATAGAAGTAATTTCTAACATTTCCCTTGGTGCCAAACTTGATTACAAGACTCAAACCCTTCAATCATCCTGTGAAGCTGTAACATGGAGCTGATGGGTCGTATTTTTTTTATGTAAAGCTTGTATTTTTTGCAGTTTGGGTCACTGTTCTTATTCTTGGCCATCTGAAAGTATCAGTCTCATCAATTTACTACTTACTCACTAGCACACTAAATCAATAATACCCATATTTTACAGATCCGGACAACCTCACCTCATCAACTCTCTCTTCCACCTAGTCAGCAGTTGTAAGGCACTTGCTTCACTGCACACATTTCTGAACACTTAACTTTGCAAAGGAGCCCTCTTTTGTGTTGGCTCATGTCAGTTTTGTGAGGTTTTGGTCCAGTATACTTGTGTCTTATTCAGTGCCAGCATCAGTTCACTTTAAACAGACCATTTTAGTGATATCAGTGGGATACACAGTTGCATTTCTGTTTGGTAGCTAAACTCAGATTTGTATGTAAATCTGTAATCTATAAGGGAGGTAAGCTATGATGTGTATAAAGTCTCTAACCTTTTTTTTCTCCCTGGTTTACCACTAGTATTGATTTACCAAAGACCCAACTTCAGCTCTTGCCAGATCCCCAGCTGTAGAAGCAACTAATGTTGGTCTCAGGCAGTGACACAAAAATGATGTGTCACAGATAATATAATTGCGTCAAAATTTCACTGTGGCCGTTCGTACCCTAATTTTTGGTTTGTGCAGTTAAATCATGCTGAAAGCATGGCAAGCCAATGGTTTGGCTGAGTTAGCCGACAAGTGGATAGGCACAGTAATTTTCCCAGACTGGTCCCTCTTGCCCAGCTAGTTTCTGCCACTGGCATCCCAGGAGGAATAAAAGCAGCCAGTCAGTGGAAACAGGGCTTTTGTGGTTTCTTTTTATGGGAGGAAAATCAGGCAAATGCTGGTTGTCTTTCCCATCATTGCATGAGTATCCTATGGATCTCAGTGTGGGATTACGGCAAGGTGGAGTGTGATGTTAGCTGAGTGGAACCTTGGCTAGTGGATTTATCTTTTCCTGCCTCACTGTAATGCTCCATTTGTCTTTCTCTGTATTTTTTCCATTTACAAACACAAAGAGCATATTTAGGGCAGTCTAACTGGATAAAGTGACTTGTGTGAATATCCATCTTGTAATTTTGACTTTGTGGTAAATCTACAGCAATGCTGGTAACCCAGTTAAATGAAACCACTGAACATGACTCAAGCAGATTAAAGTACACTTAAAAATGAAAACAGCATGCTGTGCTCTCTTTTTTAGCTGAGTCATTTATGGTTCTCAACCATGATAGCTGTTGAATCCCACTTTTAAGACAGGCTTCATATCTCCAAGAAGAAGCTAAGAACTCATTTCCAAAAAGAAGTGATATACACATTTTTAAATACTACATCACTTTGTTAAAATCTTTTTTTCCACATGGTCAGCGTCTCCATTTGGAACCAAACTTTTGCTAGTCTTCAGTTTTGCCTTGCAGTTTTTTTTATTAGTGAACAACATGCATGATTCAAAAATGTACCTTTATTCTGAGAAGCTTTGCAAATGAATCCATGGCCTGGTAAAAAGATCCTGGATGAGTATCATTATTTACTCATTCACAGAAAAGGGGAGGAATTGTTATATCAAGTTAGACAAACCATTTGATGCCATTTTAAAACCAACTTCGTGTGTTCCTCCTGAGTCACTTGATGACATAAGCTCAGCTGCAGTATAATCATAGTGTCTAGTTATAGCCATTTTGATGTTACTGGAAAATGTAACATTAGCTTGTACGTACGTCTGAGATGTGGTTTACATCCATGTTGAAGTATGTTTGGTCTAATTTAGTCAGCCTCCACTGGATTCTGTACAACCTCATTATGTTATGATGAGGAATTTAGATGGAAGTTAGAACAGAACTGTTTTCATCACGTGCTGGTCTTTTTACACCTAAAAATCCTAATCCAGAATTGATTTATAAGATGTATAAAAACTTAGATAAAACTTATTAGTTGTTTTAGTTCTATGGTCATATGGATTATTCAAAAGGTGGGCGTTATATGAAAAGTAATTTTTCTGCATCATACAAGAAAATACAAATTTATTTTACCTTGGTTGCTTTACAAACATTAGCAGCTTAAGCAACACTTTTACTGATAGGAGCCTTGTATGAAAGGCTCATTCTATCTGAAAGAGAAAGTGAGCCATCAATCTACTGAATAAAAACATGTCGTATTTACTGCAAATTACTGGAAATAATGTGCCTTTTTAAAAATAACATGATAAAAAAATTGGAACTGAGCCCCCGGCTTAGTACTTCATGCTTGCTCAGGGATGTCGATTAAAATGTCAAGAGTGCAAGTCAAGGAAAACTACTCTTCGTTTATATTGGCACTTATATGAAAAATGAGGGGGGAAACGAGTGCATATTTCTTTACTAAGCATATTTTTTGTTATTTTTTCAGCTGGTAGGTACTTCATTAAAACATTATTACTTAACAGCCCTAGAGCCCTTTTCACTCCATAGGTCTTCAATAAATGCTTGGCAGAAATTGTCTCCTTTGGCACTGTCCAATGCATTAGCTTTCGCACACTAATGGAATCTGATTTGGATACTGAGCAAAGCACCTCCCTGCCACTGAGGGGGCTGGGCATGGAAAGCTATCCATCCATGGAGCTGTATCACCTGGAGGCGGTAACATTTCGTTGGCATGAAACGGCTCACGTTGTTCCGATCATTACTGCCTGCTGTTTTGGAGAGGATGAAGTCATAGGTCATGTCTGAAACTTGTCACAGGCTAGTGCACAAACAAGTCAAATCAGCATTGTTTCTGACTACTGTATAAGACAACCTTGACTTTGATTTTTTGTTTAAACTTCTCTTTTTGTTTGCCCCTCACCACAGAGAGGTCGAACACCAGGCTGAGCTACAGAACAGCACCTCTGGACCAGGTGGGGATTTGGGGTCCTGCTCAGGAAGCCTCAGCAGGATGGATGCTCACTGTCATGAAAGCTTGAACCCTCTCTTGTTGAGGGATCGTCTCTAATTAAATACACCAACCTGATTCTGCTGCCAAAAGAGAAATAACAGCGAAGAGGAAAAAGGCTTACAGTGGGCATAATTGTAGCCTGGACTTGAGTGAATTTGGGCCACTGTCATAATCAATCATTGCTGAACTGAAAAAACCTATGACCCTCATCTATTATCTAGCTTTCTTTTGAGTTGCCTGCCCAGACCGTCCTGCTAGTATCTGTGTGTCAGATTCCTCAGGTGTCCAGCACCACATCACTGCTGCCAAGGCAGAAGATGACCACTACAAAGCCCCATTCACTCCACCTATAGAGGATACAGGTACCTGATGCCACAGGTACCCGCTCAAACTTGCCCTCATGTGTCTTGTGTGCTTCCTGGTTGCTCCCAGTCTAAACAGATGGTAGGGTACGTTGAGTAGCAGCGAGGCAAAGGTCTCCATGGAAAATAGGGTCAAATAATACAGTCCATCTGGTGCAGATCTCAAAAAAACTTATTTTTCTGAAGAACTACTCTGTACAATATTATCTTATACTATTCAGTTTCACCTGGGCCTTATCTTGCCATTTATTTACTCACTGATAGAGACTCTGGTCTGCACTGCACTGTATCTTTCCTACCAGTGATGTGGTACCGATCTGTAGAAAATTGTCTTAATATTTACTCCTTACTCTTTGACATTTGTTACAAAGCCTCTAATATTAACTGCTGCTAATACTAGGAAGGTAGGAATAACTAGTAGGCTAGTAGCTGTTGATTTGATTAATAATAGAAGCCCCAAATATTTTTGTACCTTAATATATACTTCCATTTCTTGTGGTACTTTGAAGTGCACTTTGTGCTGGGCCTTAAAGCAATTAATGACTCCAGTTAATGACTCATGCTTGTGAATGGGATGAAAAAGATGCTGTGGGGAGATTTATAAATTGCAAGTGACTGAGCAGTGTGTCTATGTGCAGGAGTGGGAGGACAGTGCTGTTGTCTCTCCACAGAGGTTGTTCCACTTCAATTGTTTGCAGATCTAGCAGATTCAATCTTGCAAACTAATCATTTGGGAGGCGGCCCATTTCAGACTCATTCAAGGTGATTCAAACAAACCCACAGTCCAGAAAGCCAGTAAACTGAGATAGCAGGAAAACAATTATAGAGGTGTTACTATCAGAAAACCCCATCACCCTCCTCCTCCAGCGTCAGTGACCCGGGCTGCCTTATTGCTGCAATCTCGGTACCTGCAGCAGCATCAGCAACTGGCTCTGTATTTCTGCTGCACTGACTCAACTCAGCCCTGGTTTATCCAAGTGACGCTCTGTGTATTTCTCATTTCCCTGCAGCAAAAATAACCATATAGGCCATCTCCTGAATGCAGTTCTCACTTAATAGCCTATGACATCGTTTATTTTAGACGCCATCCCTCCCTATCCCCTCTGACTGACATGCGCCATCTCCATCCCGATTGTTGGGTGAAAAAGTGGGCAGTTCAAGATTTCATATTTGGCTTCACTTTCACTGAACTCCCTCTTTTCTTTCCAAGCCTCGGAGTCGGTCGGACACACGTCCCATCCACATACCTGCGCAGAGCATCCAGTGCCGCTTTCTTCTGGCAGGACAGTCGCACTGCACCAAGCTGACTGGAGCCGGACAGGCGGAAAATACTTTTCCCAGTCAAGAAATAAATCCATCCATCATCAGCTGAAATGCTTTTAAGAAGAATCCGGTAGGTTTTTGCGCTCTCTGATTAATCATGCGTAGAAGATGCGGTCTGGGTCATTTCAAAGTTCTTTTAAATTTATAATGTCATTTTAAATTACAGTGTCAGATTTTTTATTCTTAGCCGTCTTTACCAGTTAATTGCATGATAATTACTGCTGTTTCCAATGCAGGTCCTGAAATTGTAGGCGTAATACAGTGGGAATTTTATCCCCAGAAAATGTCGTTAACGCGTCGTCATAGTTGACGCAGTTATTTGAGCAGAAACTTTTTCCTAATTAAAGTTGGTTTATGACAAACGCAGCTAGTTTGGAAAATGCCGCGCACGCAATATTTTAAACTTGGCACAGCATGAAACCTTCCAGGTATTAATTATGTGTATTTCCCATGTCATTATGTATGACCTACTGGAATTTTCTATAGTTTCCAGAAATTTCTTAAAGTCATTTGCCACGTTCACCTGTTTGTCTTCAGTTTCATTTTATCCTTATATGACGCAGGAAAGTTCACTTTGAGGTACCTTCCCTAAGGTCTAGAAACAAGAAAACAGAGATTGCCCTGCCCTGTCGTGATATCCCACAAAGATGTACAATTCCCATGAGAATGAATGGGGAAAGGTGACAGTGACATTATAGAAGGACTGTCCCATGCCTTTCTGCAGCCAAACAAATGTACAGAAACCACTGGAGGTCAACTACAGACAGAGCACTATAGGCTTGGGTTGATCTGCCCTTTTCAATTGAAGAAATCACCTATGTTTCAGTTTTTGGAGGTTTAAATGCTTCAGCTGTGAGATGGATGTGGAAATGCCTATGATTTGTGATTTTTATTTATTTATTTATTTGATGTCCTGAAGGGGATAAAAGAGACTGGCATTATCTCTTAAGTGCATACTTTGCCTTTCCTTTGCCCACCTCAGGGTCCATTTGGGCTCCTTCTTTAATGGCCAGGTAGAGAGAGAGGGGGAGGGGCAGAGGTGGGGGGACTGGATGGCACTAAGGAGGAAGGTTCTGAGGATAATTTCTTTTTTTTCTTACTGGTTAGATGGCTTTGTGACCTGAAATTACAATCAGGTGAAACTGGAATGCACTGGTTTGGTTCTCTGGAAATGGTTGATAAACCACCAGCAAAATTTAACCCCTTGATGTATACATTATGCTTTGTCAAATCTATGACAAAAGTCAGAATTCAACTGTTTGCAGCATCTCCATAGATTAGAGTGTACCATGAAGCTGTAGGGTGATTTTCAGTGCTAATTTCCACACTATTGTGAGATTCACCTGAAATCCTGTAGATGTTTTAGTGACATTGAAGCTACTTGACTGTAAGTTGATCATCAGCATTAGGCTATATACAAATAAAATATGACCCAGAAGCCATTGGACTCCATAATATAACGTGACAATCTTGTTGTAGCATAATGACAGCAATCACAAATTATTCAGTTAAATCCATATTTATAAAAATTAGTTTTCTGGTGTTGTTTCATAAAAAAACATAGTTTGTCAATCTAACTGCATTTGAAAGGTTGTTCCAAAGTTTGTAGTCCCTGATCTCATATTCTTGAGCACCTTCTATAAGTTATCTTGACTACGGAGCAATAAAAGATTGAGTGTCTTTGGATCCAAGACCACATCTGACTTTGTTAAAAATGCTGTAACATAAGTTTAGTCTTATTGGCTTTGAAAAGTATAGTAAAATCAGTTGTAAATTCAACTGGAAGCCAACGTAAGGTACAGTAGCTGCAAGAGTTGCCTGATATCTCCCCTTATTTCTGGTTAAAAATCGAGTTTGAGGGAAACACAGGAAGAGTTTAGAGAGTTACAATAGGCAGTATAAGATAGGATAAAAGGATGAGTAACAAAACTATTTTAGCATCTCATGATTCTCCACATTTTAGCTAAAAAATGTTGAAATAAGATCTTCAGACTTGACTTTCAAAATTCAGAATGGAATTCATACCAGAATAAGACCAAGCTTTTTGATAATGATAATGGTTTCTAGGTTACAAAGATTATGAAAACAATCTAAATCTTCCGTGTGTTGAGCAACATTGCCCATCTCTGATTTTAGATATGAAAATGATGTCAGTTAATAGGTTGACAAGTAAGAGAGAGAGAAGGATGTGGAGAGAGACTGCAGACAGATGGGATGGAGAATTGGAGATGAAAGAACAGAATCAAAGCAGAGGCACTGAAATAGTGAGTAGAGTCCGAGTGGATTTCTACCTCCTTAAACCCCAATTACTCTGAAGAGTGAACAGCAAATCTCAACTGTACTTTATACTAAGCATTTTAACATGGGATGTAATGACAAAGCCAGTCCCGGCTCAGCACTCCACAAAGCTGAACATTACATCAGTCTTGAAATGGTGTCACGGCAAGTCTGACCTGGCTCAGCTGGGATCAGGAGTCATTTTCCAAGTCCTTGTTTAAAGAAGTGGTTTTGCCTGTATTGACCTTGATGCACTGCAGAGGCCACCCACACTATGTTGCAGTGCAGCAGCAACATTACTTTTTTTAACTTTCTTTTTGTTTCTTGCATTTCTATTTGATAGGCTCTACAATTTCAAAGATCAAGGTTTAATATTTTAAAATTTCACCCCCATTTTCTCCCATTGATTACCAATAATGTATTCAGCCTGCTTCTGTCTGCATGTCTAATTCTGCTCAGGAATGAGATTCAGTTTGCAGAGATAATGCACTGCCTGCAGAATTTAGACCCATAAATGTAGTGGGGTGGATTTGATTCTAGCTTGTCTTCATTCTTTATCTGATTAAAAAGAGCAGAAATGCCAAGTGGCGAATGACTGGAAGGCCAAAGACCTCACTGAAAAATGTGGTCCAGAGGAGGCACAAAATAACTAGCGCCAGCCAGGATATTCTCCGCTGTCATCAATCTGACTGCTTTAAGATGAACACAAACTGGTATTTAAACATACTTTCACGACAGTTATACCATTTGAAACATTTCTGGACAGTGTCTTAATGTGGCCACTCCTTCCCTACAAAGCCTGCCCTAAAATGATTCTTGGTGGTTTTTAACTTCCTTCTCCATCCTTGAAAAGAGACAGAAAGAAAAGAGAAAAAGCAAGCAAGTGTGCCAGTGCCCTGTCCTTTAATTTTCCCTGAGGGTTTTTGTGAGGGAGTTGGTATGAAGTGAAAGCACAGTGTGCAGCTGTCCTCCTGGCCCACTGCTCGCTTTTTGTGAGACGTTTTCTTGTCAAGAATACTAATAGTGATACCAGCCTGTGGAGTTCACCCAGCTGGCGAGAAAACAGACAACATTTATTCTACCACCAAACAAGGCCATTTCATATGACACAAGTTAGTGAGCTGTGTTTGTACCAGCTATTAAAAAAACAATGAATTTTATATGCAGATGCAACAGAAGTAGCGTTTATTAATAAACTTCTTCAGTTCATCAAGTTTACCACCATGACAGTGGTTTTGGTCTCAGTGATGTTTCCACTGTTTTCGACCACTGACGTCAACTCTAACAGTACAGGAGACCTAAAATACTATGTAGGGA
>OMLF01050398.1:167109-195146 GCA_900302615.1 Holocentrus rufus
CACACACACACACACACACACACACACACACACACACACACACACACACACACACACAGTACCTCCTCTGTAGTCAGCTATGAATTTGCTCAGAGGCTCTTTTTCAACATTTTCCTATCAAGAGTGTGATTTAGGAGCAGAGTCCTCTTGTGTTGGAGGCATCAGCAACAGTCAAAGGATCTAGGACTTCTTTGTTGAGAGTCCCTTGGCCTATTTAAAAGCAAGGCAGGCACAAATGACTACATTGAGATAACCAAGTATATTAAGAGCACCTTCCCAATATTGAGCTGCAACCCCTTTTTCATATTGCGTGTCCTCAAAACCCTTATTTATGCAATTTATGTCCCCGTTTCTGCATCTCCCATTCATGTTGCAGTGGATTTGATTGGTGAAATTGATATGAGGTTTTTCCAGGTACATCTGGCTATTGGCCAGCTTTCCTACTACGACATAAGATGGAAATCTACTGTTCATTATCTATACAGAGAATTAAAAGGTCATACAGTGTAGAGTTGTCCACAGTATATATATAATACTATAAATACTAGCTCTGTAATGTGTGGTATTTGTTAAATGTTGTTGTTGCTGCTGCTGTTGTTGTTGTGATATAATGTCACCTGCAAATGATTTATTGTAATCATTTTATTGTAATCATTTCAACAGTTGTTCAGTCCCCTCTAAGAAAACCTCTTGAGATGCAACTACAGCCTAGGAAAGAGTTTCAGGCATATTTCCAAACGTCCCTTCTTGGCTGAGTACCAGAGAATAAATCATAGCTGATAACTTGATTACTTTTATGAATGGGAAGGGACTTTTCAAGTCAGTCTGGTTTTAGAGCCTGCCACTGTATGGAGATAGCCCTACTCAAACTTATGAATGATCTACGTCTAGCAGCTAATGCAGGACACTGGTTTTACTCGTACCTGCATGACAGGACTTTTACTGTTGTCGGTGGTAATTGCAGTTAATCTAGGGCAACACTGATCTGTAAAGCATATTTGGGCCATTCTTGTTCTCTATTTACATGCTACTTCTGGGACATATCATGTAAAAACACAACACTGACTTTCACTTTTATGCAGATAACACTCTGCTCTATTTCTCCTGTATTCCTAACAATATTAGACACTTTTCATGAATGCCTTAATGACATAAAATTTATGTCTTTAAGGCATTCATGAGAACAGACTCAGGGGAGGTTTAGAGATTGAAGGTGAAAAGATGTTCATGCAGGATTTCTGATGAACTAGTTTTTATATTAGGGACTAGCGAGACAGGCGGAGTAGAGAGGAGGTTTAGGTGGTGAATGGAAGCAAACTCCTGCTGCACTGCTCTCTAGGGGTTGAAACTTTCAGGCACTTCTGACCACACCCAATCAGTGATATCACAGCAGGTATCTTTCATCAGCTGTCAATGGCAAAGTACCTGTTGTGACATCACTGATTGGGTTTGGTTAGAAGACCCGCATGCCTGAAAGTTTCAACCCCAGAGAGCAGTGCAGCAAAAGATTTCTGCCATATATGATTTAATGCTGACTTTAATAAACCAAAATAATTACATGCAATCACACATATGAATCTTATAGAAGCACTTCTGACTCTTGCAAATCTTGAAAAGTAATTTGGAATCATAAAAACGCTGAACACTGCTTTGTAATGATGAATGAACATTTCTAGCTTCATCATGCCTGCTCGGGAGAGGTTGTGTGAGGTCACTGAGCGGCTTGCTGTGCCTGCTGGGTTAATAACAGGGCCAGACTGGTGACAGAGAGCTGGCAGGGTGCCGCCGGGCTGAGGAGACGTGTCATTAGCTCACAGAGGTGATGAATGGCTTGTGGTCAGACTTGGTCAGGCTTGTACTCCCAGCTTCCCTTTGGAGATCCGGGGAAGTCACTCCTTTCTATGTCTGCACTCTGTGACGGGGTTTTCAGTGTCTCGTGGGCCTTGTGCAAAAGATCTTTACACAAATTCATGCAAAAGTTATGATTGCTAATAAAAAAAAAACATTTGGTTACATTTATTTACTCCAAAGGATACCTAGTGTAGTTAAAGGTACAATCAGTAATATTTATGTTGCCTAGAGCACAAAATGACCGTAATTTATCAGCGGTGATTTGTAAGGCGTGTTGATCAATGGTAGTTCCTCCTCTGTTATCGAAATGGCTATCAAGAATTCAAGCTTTCAAAACTGAATTTCAGATGTACTCTTTATTTTGGTACAAGTTCTCCACACTACCAGGGATTACAAACGGCAATCACTTGTTCCTATGCAAGCTTATTGCTAAATGGCTATTTGTCAATGTTAATGTTAATTAGCAACAGCTACAGCTTCGGTTGAGGTTAAGACTTGTGGTGAAAATGATAGAGTTTTGATTTTTTTACCCTAGTGTTTTTCCTTTACGCAGCATTTATTCTCTTACTCATCACCACAAGCAAATTTTAGGGTGAAATTACTAGAATTATATTCTTTAGTCCATTTTGTGGCTTGCCATTCTTCCCCTAAGATTTCCCCAGGATTAGTTGGATATCCATATGCTTGGGGACTTAGCATGCTGGACTACCAACACTCCATTGGTCCATGGAACCAGAATAGGTGGATACTGAGGTCGTGGTAGCAGAAGCAGCATAGGTTAAAATAGCACAGCTAAACAACATACACAAGGGTGTGTAAGGCATGACCTTAAATTTTCCAATAAATCAATTTGAGAAGATCAGTGGAGCGTGGCACCAATCAGCTGAACACACCCAGTACATGATTTTCAGTACGAGAGCTTGCTATGCCTATTAAAGGTTAAATGTGTGTGAAATTGAAAACCAAACACAGGGGAAATAATGTGTCGGTGTCATTTTATGGCGCCCTCCTTTACTTTAAGAATGTTTTATTAATCTTCATCTGTGACATATTTTATGTTATCTTCATTCTTATTGTGTTTACCGCTTTATCTCCATAGACATGTCCAGCTTCTTCCACTACTCTGTGCAGTCTGCCATCTCACTCTGGCCTTCCCTGCCCAAACTCCACAAGCACATGGTATTTCTACTATTTCCCATGTTATGGAGTATTAAGGAAAATATACAGTCTTGAATGTGCAATAAAATTCTCTGTTCCAGAGGGGCCAGAATAATATGGTATATATTAAAGTCATTATTGCTGGCCCCCGAGGGCCTAGTTTAATAAATTAGCATTTTCATTTTGAATCATAAAATAATATAAATTTTTGTCTTTCAGTTTCAAGCAAAGAATGAAATTTCCCATTCATAGACGTTATTAAATCTTCATTCATCCAGTTGTTTTATGCAAATGGTCAGTACAGCACTGTTCCTCCAGCCTTCTACCCCTGTTCTTTTCAGATGACGTCCGACGGCTCCAGGTGAACATCCCCCAGTCAGCCCTCATCTTTGCCCCACTGGGCAGCTCCACCACCATCCCCTGCTTGGTGTCCCTGTCCCCCACACCCACTGACTCCTTCCCACCAGTGGAACCCCGGGTTAAGTGGAGTGTGGTGTCCAACGGGGTGGAGACGGAGATCCTGGTGGCGCGGGGCCACAGGGTGAAGACCAGTGAGGCGTACCGGGAGCGTGCTGCCTTGCTCAACTATACTTCCTCCCCTCAGGACCTGTCACTGTGGTTGGGGGATTTGCGCTCAAGTGACTCAGGCCACTATCGCTGTGAGGTACAGCAGGGCCTGGAGGATGCCAGTGACTATGTACAGCTCAAGATCAAAGGTAACAAAAGAAAATATATCATGCTAGCACAATTTTAAAAAACATTTCTTTGGGTTATTCTGTTATTTATGGTTAGGATTTTGATTATTACACTCAGTTGCCTGGACTTAATGGTGCACTATGCAAAATTGCCACTGGTCAATTAACTCTGTAGACTCAACTGACAAAAATGTGGAATAAGCACAATAAGTAATCTGTGAATGAGTCAGTCCTTGCTCTGTCTTCTTGTGTTGCACACAATTTTGTTATCCTAGGACCTTTTGATACTCTGTGAGTGTAAAACTGTTAATATGTGTTGATGTTTGTGTGTGCATGCATTTCTCTATGCATGCTTGTTTGTTTAGGTGTTGTATTCCACTACAGAGATGCCTTGGGCCGGTATGCATTTTCTTTCCACCAGGCCCAGAAGGCTTGTGAGGGCATCGGGGCACACATTGCAACACCTGACCAGTTGTTGGCAGCTTATTACGATGGTTATGAGCAGTGTGATGCTGGCTGGCTGGCAGACCAGTCTGTCAGGTATCTCATATGTTTTGTAAATGGCCAAATATGTAGTGTACTTTTGAGTGAAACTACCATAGCTAGACTTTTAGTCTTTATCCAATAATTTATTTAATTAATATTATATTATGTGGAGGAAATGATTGTTTCCATACTTGCACCACTACCACAGGTACCCAATCCAAGTGCCCCGTGAAGGTTGCTATGGAGACATGGATGGACAACCAGGAGTGAGGAACTATGGAACACTGGATCCAGATGACCTGTTTGATGTGTATTGTTATGTGGAGCAAACTGATGGTATGAATTGTTATACCTTTAACTACAGGAAGATAAATGACCTGCTTAAAGCGAAACATCAACTTAATCCATATTGTCTACAGAATGCATATTTTCCTAGTAAGATGTCTTAAAATCAAGGGCATGTTTTGTCACTTTACCATGTCAGATGATCTGTCATCATGTCTCTTCTTCCCAGTAAGTTTTTCAGTGCTAGGCACAAAGTAGTTTTAACTAAAGCAGGAAGCAACAGAAATTACTGCAGTATTCAATAGTGAGAAAAACATGTTGCTTTTTTCAAAACTAAGCAATGTGATGACAATGGGTTCTAATTACCTCTATTGTCCTACTTGATACTGGACATTTGTTTTTCTTCTGTATGTGTAACACTGAAAAATGAAAAATTCTACATTTGAAATATTTTGTGTCTGCAGGCGAGGTGTTCCATGACCCCACCCCACAGCATTTAACATTTGAGGAGGCACAGACCTACTGCAAAGCGGCAGGGGCAGAGCTTGCTACAACAGGACAGCTGTACTTGGCATGGAGTGAGGGGTTGGACCGCTGCAGCCCTGGCTGGCTGTCTGATGGCAGTGTGCGCTATCCCATCATAAACCCCAGGGAACGCTGTGGAGGGCCCCAGGCTGGCGTCAAAACTGTCTACCGTTTCAGCAACCAAACCGGCTTCCCAGAACCATCCAGCCATCACGATGTTTACTGTTTCAAAGGTATGCATTTTGGGTTTCCAAAAATTCTCAAATTTATCTTAAAAATATTATAAATTCAATTCAATTCATTTTTTTATTACATCTATATTCAGATAGATGTAAATTGATTTATTTGCAGTTTGAATGAATGCATACAACTGAGAAGGAGTGGACAAAATAAATAATATGCCAATGAGAATGACGAGAAAGGACGAGAAAGCATTTTTTTGTACAAAAGATTGTGTCATCTGTGAATCTTGTTTTCAGTTATTTATCTATCTTCTAGATAATGGGAATGCTCGCACTGATTCTCCAATGGACTACATGGCCACAGAACCTGAGGACATTGGACAAGATGTGGTTATTCTTACGGAAACAGATGAAGAACTGAAACTGAACCAATACTCAGAGCAAGTGGAACGAGAGGCTCAGAGCGCCCTGGAATCTCTCCCCTTTTTCTCCGGTCCTTCCACCGGGGAAGACCTGGTTGGCACATCCCCAACTGTTATGTCAGACACAACAGAGTCTCCCCTCAACACTACAGCTTCATTAGACCTCCTCCAACCCTTTGATGAAACTTCACCTCCTACAGAAATGGACTACGATTCCCAACATCCTACAGCATTGGTGCCCAGTACCACCAGCAACACAGATGTTGACGATTCCCAACATCCCACTACATTACTGCCCAGTGCAAACAATGAGACAGATTCCTACCACCAAGGGAACTTTAGCCTCCATCTGCCCAAGCCAGAAAACACCCCACTGTTCCCTGAACCTTCATATGAGCCTCACAGGCATTACCAACCAATGCCAGACACCAACCTTGAAGACCACGAATCCCAGCTATCTGATGGATCAAAGCACTTCCAACCAATGCCTGAGACCAACTTGGATTTTGACAGATTAGAAGGCAATTACAGCAAAACAAACAGCAACCACAGTCAGGAAGAGAATGCAACAGATTCCACCCCTACCACCCTTAAACCCACGCTTCAGTTGAAGCTGGAGGAGACATCAGTCAAAGAACCTGTGCAGATATCTTTCTTGACTACCCCAGGAGAGGTGGGAGAACTCGTTACCCAATCAGCCGAACCCACCCTGTCTCCCACCAGTGAGCTAACTTCAGTGTGGTTCCCTCTGGATGGGTCTGGAGATACATCCCAAGGTATGTCCCGTATCAATTCAATTTCTACTTCTGAGCTTTCTGAAAAAATTAACATTAATATTTGATGGGTGTACTTACGCAGCTCTGAATCTGATAATACCGCATATTGTTTTCCAGAGAGTGACCTGAATGTTGGAACAGACAGTTCCCCTGCCATATCAAAATCCTCTCCTTCACCCTCGTCACCTACCTCCACCCTTCACCTGTCAACTTCAGCCACCACCATCTCCACTGAGTCTCCAAATCTGAGCATCTCACCTGGCCTGCAGCACTCTGAAGAACTGGGTCTGGATGTGTACTCCACAGCAGCACACCTCTGGGATTCCTCCATTTCGAGACAGGAGGGCAGTACAAGCTTAGAAATTGATGACATTGTCACCACGGAAAGTGTGTCCCCTGGAGAAAAGCAACTGCACCCAACAAAGTCAGAAGAGAATGTAGTTTCTAGAGCAGGTGTAACGACTACTGAGTCTACAGATCTGTCCAACACTTCCCAAATGCCCACTGATTGGCCTACAGCAGGTTCTCAAACATCAGCTTATAGATTGCATGTGGATCCTACTGCTGCTTCCTTTGAGGAGGTTAGTGGGCACGAACCTGTCACAATTACACCAACCCTGGAAGAGGAAGTTACTGTCTTCCCCCTTGATTCCCAAACATCTAACTGGGCTCTGCAGTCCTCCACCCATGGATCACAAGAGTCTCTAGATGATCTTGAGTACAGCAGAGAACCCTCTTCTGCCTCCTCGACAATAACTCCAGATTCCTCGACAGAGCCAGATTTCTCGAGTACAAAGCCCATTGCTACTACCACGATGACCTCTACCCAATGGTCCACACGCACCTGGAGCCCACCCACTTCAGCACCAAAAGCTTTCCATGAGACGGCCGAACCGCAGAAGGTGACAGCCTTTATACCACCAGTGGATCAAGGTCGGGTTGATCATGAATTTACTCTCACCCAGCCACCCACCCTGCTTATCTTGCCTAATGAGAGGGCTGCTGTAGACGGTACAGGGAAACTTTCAGGTAATACTAAAGCCACTCTAATCAGCCTAACCGCCCTCTTCTTGCTACTCGACGCGACGATGCACTAAATCCCTGGTCTTTCCTTTGTCCAACCTGCCTTGCTCCATTTTCTGTAAATCACAACCTTTCAAATGACTTCCCACACTTCTACGTTTGTCTCACTCTGTCTCAGCAAGCCCACTCACCTTTCTGACTCTTCCCTCTTCCACTTAAAAAACTCCTCACCCTTCTCCTTGTGACCCACCTTCCCAAGACACTTACACCTGGGACAGCTCCCATTTGACATTTGTCAAGAAACCAGTCTTGTTGTGCATGATGTTTGTTTTCCTCATCCAAAGATTGACTTCTGTGAAGTACTGTATTATTTGGGATGTCTATGAATGAGTGTTTCAGTGTTTCTTCTACAATGATTTTCCCCTGCAGGAGTGATTCCCAGGTTACAGCATTGGTGTTCCAAAATTTTCACAGTAACTTGGCAGTGATCGGTGAATTTTAATTTTAGAGGGTACTTTATCTCCCTACAAACAGTATTTTGACTCATCACCTTCACATTCTTCTGGACAACTGTCAATAATCACAGACAATGTTTTCTGCAGTAATCTGGAAGTAACTGGAAAGGGATTTGATCTTTCTCTTGAACGTAACAGCATAATGTTGAATGTAACAGCACTGACCAATGCAATTGAAATAATGTTTTTATAGATGACGCTGTTGAACAGATATTTAATCCCTAAATTGCCAGGTCATCAAATGTTTAGTTAATGACACTCTATCAGCAGATGTTAAGACTTCTGTTGTCATTCTAGACAGTTTAGTAATGAAAGCACAGAATATTATGTTTGTAAGCACAAAAGGTGTTCAGTGTTGATTTATTGTGAGTGATATCCTATAGCAATATGCTTTGAAGGGTCCTTTATGGGTCATTACTGTTTCATACTTAAATGGTGGTCATTCGTTTAATCATGATCTTTCAAAATTTGTATTGTCTTTGTAGGTACAAGAATGATAAAACCAACTAAACAAGACTTGTTTATTGCCTGACTATCATGGACGCTAAATCTATATCTTTTCTTTCAGTCTCAAATGTTTTAGATTAAAATATGAACCAAAAATTTGTAGAATGTTTTCCCTCAGTAGTGTGTACACACACACATGGGTTACTACAGCTCGAAATGGCAGCTGGGTGAAATGGAGTATTACTAAAAGAGCTTGTTGCCCCTCTAAAATCCAAAGCCAGTCCAGAGAATAGCCACTGAAGATATTTGCCATTACAAATTTTAAGGGATCATATAAGATAACAATATCCTGTGCAAATAAAGCAGGGCCAGCCAAAGTTTGGTTCCATCTCTTTTTACAGACACTTTCAGATTAGCTCCACTGTTGATAAAAATGGACTTAGTCCTGATTGCCACTCATGTCTTAATAACTCCTTAAGTCTGTCCAATTAGCCATGGCTGCAGCATTTGAATTGATATACCCTCACATCCTCAGAAGACCTGCATCATTGAATCAATTGGTGCTGATTGGCTGTATTGTTCTTTATGTTAGAATGTCTTCAAATTTATTTAAGAAAAAGCCTACCAAGTCACGTATATATCCATGATCCATGTCTACTGCATGTTTTCACAGTCAAACTCAAACCTACTAGCAGGACCACAGCTACTGTTGCAATTTTGAAATTTGATTCCCGATGTTGTGCACCTATCAACAAACAATTATCTCACGTTTTTCATTCATTCATTATCTGTTTATTCTTATAAGTGGTCAGAAGGAACTGGAGCTTATTCCAGTTTACATGGGGCAAAAGGCAGAGATACACCCTGCACACATCACCAGTCCTTTACAGGTCTAATACAAATAATTTCCACTCATATTCAAATCTATGGCCAGTGATCATGTATAATTAATATATGATCATTGCCCATGCAAAATGATTAGTTGACTGAGAACTATGTGTGTGGCAAGTAAGACGTTTTTGACAAGCTATTACATATGTTGACAAAAAACAGACTTAGAGATAGATGGCTGAAAAAAGTGAGTAAGTGAGTGAGACTGTTCTCTCTCAACACCACATAATGGCAGGGACCACACCATGGATCTCCAGTTTATAGGGTGTCAGTAGGAAGAAATAAACCAAATTCCGTGGTAAAATGTTTTATTCCAGTGTGAATGCACATAACTTCGTTTTGACTCACATCAAGATTTTTCTGACAAATTTAGAAAATCCCACAGCCTATTTCCCTGTCACAAGCTGTCTCCTGACTAAGACACTTGGTCTGAAACTTAGAGAGAGTTCCAGAGATTTTTATTACTCTTGTAGTGTGTAACCATCCACAGAATAGTTTGGTAACCAAAAATGCACACCATAAGACTCAATTTTCCAAAGGAAGTTGGGGAATTTGTGAAATACTCAATCATACATCGGTGTGTATACATTTTAGGGAAACTGACATTAGAAATCTAACAGTGAATTCTGTCCCATGATATAATAGTTTGATTTACTGACATGTTTAAGTCACTGCTGTAACAACTTATTTAAGAAGTCTATATCTGGCCACCTTAAAAGGTAGATTTTTGTGTTTATCAGCTTTGGATCAAACACTGACTGATAGTATTATTGTAGATAGTGTTGGCTGTAGTTCCTGTCTGCAGCCATCAACTCTTGAACTTGTCTGGTTCAGAAAGCATGCATATTTATCTGCATGTTTTGTTTTGAATTTAGTCTCCAAATTGTGAATACTCACCAAATATGACTGAAGTGGGGTGAGTCTGAAGGGGCTTTTTGAATGAAATAGCATGTGAATGAAGTGAGAATGAGTTTACATTGAGTGTATAGGTCAGTGAATGGGTCAACAAGTGAAAGCTACATGACTGAATCATATAAACAACTGTGTAAAGTAAGCCATCAATATTTGATGAAAACTAGCTACCTTGCTTTCTATTCCATCCACTTTAATGTGGGAACCATGCATGAGCACTGGGCATTAAGCGTGCTCACATTTCACACCTTGAGTGTGCCAGTATGCCCAACAAAAACATGCCCACTGTGTCGTAAGCCGGGAAATTGGCATCAAAACAAAGAGTCCCAAAAGCAGGATGTCCTGGTGGTTCAGTTGGCTGAGACGCATACCATGTAACTGCAATGTCTTGGATTTGAACATGGTGGGAGACCTTTGTCACATCAAGTCACTCTCTATCCAGTTAAGCAGAAAGACCAAAAAAAAATCTTAAAAATCTAAACATGGCAATCAAACTCACAAACTAAGGTGATGGGACATTTACATCCCCTCTAATTTTTCTCCCTACAGATGTAAGTGGTGTACCGGTGTTAAAAATGTAATCCTCATGGTGTTTTTTTTTTCTTCTTACTTTTATTTTGGTGGCAAGCAGTCATTGCTGTCGTGTTTTTTCATTACAGTTTCCAGTGATCATGTCACAGTTAACCCCTGTCGCCGTTACTGTGATGTCCCTTTCCGTTGTCTGTTGATGAAAGTTGAGTTTCTGCTGGTGCCAATCTGTTCTTTGTTGCTGCTCATGTAAACTACCGAGTTCTTCTATTTATTCAAAACAAATAACCAAAAACAAAAAGATGATGCTGAACACATCACTTCCTTCGAATTGTCATTTTTCCCGGAAAAGATATATCCAATGCCAGTATATGGTGAGTATGAAAGACGGATGAAGATCCTGGATGTTTCTTTGCTAACTGAGGATGCAGAGGATGGTGTTGGCCAACAAGAATGTATGGGAACCCTCAAGAGATATTCTACAGTACTGAGCCAGTTGAGTCAATTGGGAAATTTAACATCAGTTAACCAAACACGCATACAACCCATCTGAACTGTTATAATGCTGCTGGTCAAGTGTCACTTGGGTACAAAAGGACAGCCAATCAGAGTTTAGCTCCGTCTTTGCCAAGCTAGCTGACAAAGTCTGCATGTTTATTGTTTTTGTTTCAAAAGCGTAAACTGTGCTGCACATCTGATCACACCTAACATCACTGTTGGTTGTGGTCATAAATGTGCTCTGTTGCATTTCTGACCACAACAAACAGTGATGGAGGACTGGCAAATGATGCACAATTACATCACTGCAGCAAGGCAAAACGTTTAACCACTAGATGTCAGCAACATACCGATTTTCTACCTGGGCATCATGCCCTTTAAGAAGCTCCTATTTGGAGGTCTCCGCCTTGTTGCAGTTGGAGACCATCCCATTTGGAGGTTTTCAGTCTGGAGAGATACATACTGGAAATTTTCACGAGAGCTGTAATCCTTCATATTCCGCTGTGGATGACTGAACTAAATCCACATGATTCAGTAAGCTCGCTTGCTGGCATCGCTTCATGTGAGGAAGCAGCATAAGGATTTGTCCTCTGTCGAGAGGTTTGTTTTCTCTAAGACAACTTAAAAGTAAAGGTTTCAGCAATGACACAAGGAGCCTCTTGACGTGGCATTCTGGATTTGATGATCACATCAGGTGTTTAAAACAGCAAATGTGAAAGATTTCATGAAGCTTTTGTGAACCGGCTATTTGTTGAATCATTATTGGAATCACTATTGAATTCATTACTGGATAGCTTATTGGGCATTATTGGAACTGGGCATTGATAGGATCACTGAGGAATGCCTTTTTTTGTCCTAATTGCCATCTTTAATAAAAGATGTTTGAGGTAAATTAATCTACAAACTGTGTTTCTGAGTGTGAACCACTGCTGTATGTCTTTCTCAAGCATTCACAGTCAGAGAACTCAGCCAAAATCTCCGAATGCAGTTCAGCTTCCTGAAGGTCGCATCTTACGCAAGTACCACAAGAACGTCTTCTCTTTAAAGGAGAGCAGTCAATGAAAAATAAGAGCTGATGAGAAGATGATGGAAGGGTGTAAACCCTTTGATTTCAATGGGAATGGCTCACAACATCAGGGATGTATCAAAAAAAGCTTCACCCTAATCAGAGGCTTTTGTAGGTTCTCTTCATTCTCATTTCCCAGTCTGTGACATTTATACTCTACTGCCACCTATTGGCTCATGTGGATCATGACATTTTAATATGTAATTCCATTGGAAAATGTTTTCTGAAGCTTGCTATCATTGTGTGCTATGTTGGGAAAAGAAAAATGTATGTCCTATCACACATATAGTATGTTTACATAACCCATGTGTTTCACTCATTTGGCATTAGAGAATACATAATACAGAAGATACTTCACTACTGCATGACATGCAGACTAAATCTTGAAAATATGTTAAATTGTTTGAAGAGAGGAGCAATAACTTTCATCCTTTTTGCCTCTCTTCTGAATATTTATCTGCATATATTGAATCCTTGTTCCTTAGTCTGTCAATATTTGATAAACATTCCTCTCATCTTTTGTTCCCAGCAAATTGATCTTTTTCTCTTTCTTTTCTTTGCATTTATTTGTACTTAACATTCTTACAGAATTTTTTGTATAAAGGTTATGGATACCATGATACATGACCTCTACATCTGACATATGCTGTTGTGTAATTACAGCACCAGAGTTAGCTGAATTGGCCTTTTGCTCTGTTTCAGATGCCTGTTTAGAAGACCCCTGTCGCAATGGAGGCACATGTACTGAATACAGCGGGAGCGTAAAATGCCTCTGTTTGCCAACCTACGGAGGAGACTTCTGCGAGATCGGTGAGTTTTCTGCCCTTTTGTTGTGGATTACTAGGATTGGAATCAGACATTATAAACCATCTGTTTATGATTATTTGGAAATGCCACTAACAGACATACTGTAGTGGTTTTATGAGATGAATGCATGTTGATGTTTTATTACATCATAAAAATGTTGATCAAAGCTGTATTTATGTCTGCAACAAAATACTTTTCTGTAGGACGAATAACAGTGTAAATATCATCCAGATGTAAAACAATCAACACCCAGTGAATAGGGGGAAGTCTCGCAATTACATCTGCAGCAGGTGACCATTAAAATATCTACAGGAATCCAAGTAAAAAAACAGTGGGAAAAAATAGGTTCCTAGAGGATTAGAGTGCATATAATAAAACAGGTGGGAAACAATATAATGTACAAAACCTCAAAGGTTATTCACTATCACTAGTGCTATGACAAACAAGCTCCGTAAGCACAACCTGTTTTATTTCAAAATGTCTGCAGGCTCTTGAGTCTCTGGTCTCCTCTCTTGTCTCTGTGACTGTTTCAGACCTGGAGCAGTGTGAACCGGGCTGGGATAAGTTCCACGGCTTCTGCTACCGGCACTTCAGCCAGCGTCTGAGCTGGGAGGTTGCAGAGCAGCACTGTCGCATGTTGGGGGCACATCTGGTCTCCATCATGACCCCTGAAGAACAGAATTTCATCAACAGTAAGTTGAGGCTGGTGTCCACTAGTCAACATTATAATTTGTGGGCAACATGCAACAACTTCTTTCAGTGGTCTACACTTAAAAGGTTTTTGATTTGCAGTTCAGTGGACATAGATGCCTAGTTTAATTCTAGTATTTTCAACTAAATTCATTCTTTTTCAGTGTCCACAAGCATTTCTTTAAGGACTAAGCTTAATGCACATATGGGAAAATGACTAAGTTTCGATCTAAGTTTAATGTTTAAATGCTTATGGTAGTCTTATTATGAATTTAACTGAATTACACCTTATCATCTACTTTATGAGGCAACTACAAAGAATACCAGTGGACCGGCCTGAATGATAAGACCATCGAGGAGGATTTCCGCTGGTCTGATGGCAACCCACTGGTGAGGAATATAAGAAACTGTCTGTGTGTCTGTTCTGGTTCAAAACAAGACTGCATAATAATATTGTTGGTCAGAGGTGTGTGAACTCCAAACAATGATCAATGTACACTAATCAGAAGAGAGAAGCACTGTTGGAAAAAGGAAGATGTGCATACAGAAGCTCATAATGCAAAAAAATAGAGAATTTCACTCTTCTATTGTCATATTTTTCATTCTTTTAGCACATTTCATATATCAGATTTCTCTCTGTTTTTGCATCATATGTATCTGTTTGGACATGATTTTTTATTTGATATTGCACATATTCTTTTCCAGTCCATCCAGCCACTGGGGAGCCATATGACTTTGACATATACCAGGGTTTTTTATTTTATCCAGTCCTTAAGTAACTCCATGTCCAGACTGATGTCCTGCTAATTTACAGGATACTGTATTGCAGCTGTTTTTATGATGTCATTTCATGTTTGATGTGGAACAGGCACTCAACCAATTTAAAGTTCCACAGCTCAAAACAGTGACATGGAGGAGTTGTGCTAAAGAGAATATATGGTATTTTTGGGTGTGATGCCATGAGGAAGGGAAAATGTTAGTAAGCAAAATGCAAGATAATAAAAGTGAGAATTATATAGTATCAACACAGACTCACTTTACATATATACTTTTATGTTGTTGTTTTTTTTACTTTCTTGTATACAAATCAATAAAACCTATTTCCATGTACACAGCTGTATGAGAACTGGTACAGAGGGCAGCCCGACAGCTACTTCCTGTCTGGGGAGGACTGTGTGGTGATGGTGTGGCATGATGCCGGGCGCTGGAGCGACGTGCCGTGCAACTATCACCTAGCCTATACCTGCAAGAAAGGCACCTGTGAGTGATATTAATAGTCTGGAATTACAAGTCATCATTAGATTCTGTTTCATTGAATTGTATCTACTGTAGATGTGCAGTATTTATTGTACCTGCAGCGCTTCAAACAGGGGCGTGTCCGGGGAGGGGCCTAGGCCTTAAACTAGAGGAGGATCTAGTATTTTGAGGACAAAAACATCTCAGATATTTTAACTCTCCCAACAGCCTCATGCGGCCCACCACCCAGAATCCCCAACGCATCCATTTTCGGAAAGGTTCGACAGAGATACGAGACAGATGCGGTTGTCCGCTATTACTGCGCCGAGGGTTTCCAACAGAGACTGAACCCTGTGGCCAGGTGCTTACCTGGGGGCAAGTGGGAGGAGCCCCAGATCCTGTGCATCCCTGGTAAGATGTGAACAATAAGCCTACTTCTGGGAATAAAATGCACCATTATGTACATACCATCAGACATTCTCCCTTACCTTCAACAGTAAAGAGTCAAAACCTTCTTGTGTGTAAGTAATCATTGATCTACACACATGCAGATCATGTATTATTCTTCTTGATTCACAAATTGGACTCACTGTGCACATTTCTTTGTGGGTCTCCTTTCAGAGGCAGGCGGCACTGCTGCAGTCCCGGAAGTGACATCACTGACCACCGGCAGCTTTGAAACGATGGAAGACGAATTTTTCACCACCAAGGAGACACCACAGTACTGGGACATCAAGTTTTAAAACTCACACTGCTTTCCGTATATCCTTTTCTTAAACTCTGCTGTTGTAACATGACAAGGTGAAAAGTATCAAATGCACTTTTACCAATGAATGCTCAAACAGGACAAAAGATATTGTGACAGCATAGAGACACAGGCCAAAATGAGTTTATTCATACTCAATTTGTACAGAAATGTGCTGATTTCTTAAGGGGGGAGTCATTGATTTAACTGCATATTTTTTAAAATGTCCTTTGTACTATTTTATACTTTGTTTTGTTGATTGTAGTGTAAGATCTGATCTCTGCAGAAATTCTGCAATGTTTTTATGATCCCAATCTCAGTCAATCACTTTCACCATCATCATCAATATGATCAGTTTCAACTGAATATTGTGACTGCTAAACAGTGGTTTTGAGTTTTCATTAATAATTAGCCCTGGAGACTTGCAAGGGTAAGTTATTTTTTTTTTTAGTAAACAACAGGTGTGCTCTCTAAAAGTGATTACCTGAAGCATTTGGTATACAAAATACTGTTTCATTCCTTCCACTAGAATGACCCACATTAGTGAGCTATAAAGTACTAGTGAAAAAAAAACAAAAAAACATTCCAAATCTACATAATGTACTATTTACTCGTATTAGCTCTGCCAGTTTTTATACCAAGAGCCTTTTCCAAAATGGTGCTAATGTCTCCAAGACCCTTGTATAGTATGCAAGAGAAAATTCTGTTGTCAATTAATGTGGGTTTATTGAATTCATCTTTTGTTTTCTGACAAGAATTTCAAAGTTCATGTTTTTCAGAGAATCGTGCATCTACAAAGCACAAAGTCAATCAGTATTTGACACAAAGCCCATGTTCAATAAATAAAAATCTTGTTTTTCACAACCCTTATTGCTGTCCATATCTTACTGAAAGATACCTTTAATTTCCTGCAGACACAGTTTTGTTCATCAGCTTTATGTTGTAATAAAGTTTTGTAGAACAGAGCAATGATTAAAGCATACTCTTATTTTACCACCCTTAACACTGTGTTTTTGCTTCATTTCATTTCTGAACTTTGAAGAGACACAGATTTTCTTCAGGAGACTTTGTAAGGTAAGTATTGTATGCAATGTAATAATATTATATAGGCTGCAGTGCACAGTGCAGCATCGATTAGCCACCAGATGGCATCATTGTGCCATGATTTGTTTGAGCGAGTCATGGTAAATTGATGGTAAAATGTCATGCATCATTGACTTACTAGTATATTATGATAAGAAAAGCTGAACAAAGCCAATCTGCCAGTGTAAATTAAGTGATTCACTGGTGAGATGCATAATAGACTGCAGACATACATTTATCTTAAATAATCATTATAGGCAGATACATATTTGTTACATTTGTTGTCTGGATACTTTGACCCTCACATTTCTTTCACTGTAACCCAATTTGAGTAGGAGTATGAGCTAATGTCTAAAATGCATCAACTTATATAATAACATGTCTGTAACGGTCTACGGCCCACATTCTACTCTATTCACACCCACGGTTTTCTAGCTTTCACTACATACTTTCCATTTTCCCTCCTGAGTGGTTGAAACAGTCATCTTGACACCTTCACTCTTTTTTGTGTTCCTGGAAGACATGAAGGCGTTAAGCAACTCACTCATAAAATGAAGGAGTAGGCTAATATTATTTTCCATGCAAAGAAACTGCATACCGTAAATGAGGCTGTTCTCTGCTGCAAGGCGGATTTATATCAGCATTTCATAATTATGATGCAATGCTGTCCAAATCTGACATATTATTGGTTTAAAAGAAAAGGCCTCCAGGCTAATGTTCTAATGAAAACTTGCATTTCAACTCACACCATTTATTTAAATTACTGTTTGGCTGAAAAAATCGAATCCAGATGCTGAATAGACAACTTTTCACACTGTAAAGAGAATTACTTGAAGCTAAGTTCTTTTGTAGTGACACATTTAGCAATTTTTAGTCAATTTAACATTAGCATTGTCTCTAAAAAAAACTGTAGCCAATTTTTGAATCAAAATTTGAGCATTTAGTGCATGCATATCTGTAATACTGCTTTATATGTATCTATGCATGGAGAGTGCAATAACCTGTGACAACGATGTCATATGAAGCAACTTCCTTTTCCTTTCACAACTACTATCAGCATGCTTGTTAACCCCAAACAGATCCACATTGATGCTGCACAATAGCCAACAATGCAGGATTATATTTTGCACATATTAGCAGGCCTGATCAGAGTGTGAATTTGAATTGGTGAGGATGGGCGGATGTTCAGAGCCGCAGCTCTGGTGGAGCAGGGCCATGGTTCTCAGGCCGTCAATAGCTTGACACGGCACGGCCTGAATGCAGAGGGCTGGTGTCCTTCCCCTCCATCACGGGCCCAGTAACACGGCTCCAGATGGGACGGCATTGTGGCCTGTGACCCTGAGGTCGCGAGGTCGGGGCGGAGTGAACAGAGGCCAGCCTTTAAGGACTCTTTATTGAGTTCCACCTTCTTCCAAAGGACGTGTGGCTTCCTAATTGAGGGCCGGCTTCAAGATGTGTCTCCCCACCTCCCACACCCCAAGTGCGAGGTCCTTGACATCCGATAATGACCAGTAATGTGCGCTGCAGTGAGAGGTGACATTTCTAAGGAATGAAAAGGAACGTCTTGTGCTTATTTCTTTTTAGCTGTTGTGCCTTATTTAATAATAAAAGGGCATTTATTCCTCATTTAAAAGCCACATGAAATCATTCTTTTGTTCTGATGAAACTATATATCAAAATAATGTTTTCCCTTTCTAATAATCTTATAATAAGACCTCTACCACTGTAAGGTTAATGTATCAAAGCATTTTTTACCAGATGCATTGCTTGTGTACTGGTAAATGATGGGAGAGGATTCCGGGAAGAATTAAGAGATGTAAAGGGGAAAGAGGAGGCGGTTTTGAATGAACATATCAGAGCAATGGACAATGGTGCTGGACTTCAGAAGATTCTGTCCTCCACACCCTTAAAAGGCAGAAGGGTAAAGACGAGTTGAAAAGGCGCACCGAGTTGGCTGGGAACCTTACCAGTTCGCTGTACCCACAGCCCCTCACCCACCATCGCTGCATACTGGAACACAAACAACCTTTGTGGCTACTCTCTCTTGCATTCCAATTTGGCCAAATGCACGTTGCTTTTTGTTATGCGGACGGAGCAGCAGGGTACCCCTCGTCCACTAGTCTAACAACTACAACATACATGCACATGCTCAAGGACTCAGTATGTGTGTGCTGCTGCCACACAGTCTCACTCACACTTGAATAAATGGTCACGTCCCATCTGATGAAATTCAAGCCTCTAAACTTAACGTCCCAGGTCCTGGGAAACAAAATAAGTTTCATTCCCAAATGAGATTTTTCACCATTAGAATAAATTTGGCACATTGACTTAGAAAGTCATTTCTGCCTTGACAGTTTTTAACAAAACGTTTGGAGAGATTCAATTATCTGCATATTTGAAATGAAGACACAATAAAATCACTTCTTCTTAAATGTTATAATGCATTTTGAATGAAATCCCTTTGTTTTTTTTATGGATAAATGTAAACTTTATATTCTTGGCCTGAGGAGGAACATGAGTTGAAGTGGGAGGCTTTACACAAATTCATACACAGTACAAACACAGTTTTCCTCCACAGGAGCTGATCAGTTGCGCCTTGCTCAAGTGCTTGTTAATGGCTGGTCATTCTTCTTCCCTCGGAAAGAAAATGAACAATTCAAGTAGCAATTACCACAAGAAACTGCACAATATTTCTTTTAAAACAAATTATCCTCTAACCTTTAGTGATGGCCGTTTCCCTGAGAGGGAAGCGCTACTTGTGTGTTTACCTCTGCACGCAACGAATTAACATCTGAAACAGAAATGTAAAACGGCAGGTACATTTTTTTCCTCCTTATTTAATAAGACAGCACAAAAATAGTTCCAGATCAATTTATCAACAGTATTTAACATTTACACATGCACATTGTAGCTTTTTCTGTACATATCTTGAGTTTTTGAAACAGGTAGTACACATATTTGAATTTACAAATCTGATGTTCTCCACATCTTTAAATTAAACATATTTGATAAGGAGTACATATAGATAGATACACACATTTTATAATGCACATTTGTACACCTGTGAAACACATGGCCTTTTGTAGACCCATTAATGTAAATGCAACACACATTTTGCACCCATTCTGTATATAAGATGTAAATTCACATATTTGTTTTCTTCATAGTTTCATATTCTTTCTCATCGTTTACATAATTTATTAAATACTGTCTATCTTTAAATATTTTTTATATATTTTTACACTCTACACAATTTCCTCTATCTATTCATTGTCTCAGCATGCTTACTACTGTTATATTCCACATCTTCAAGATGCTTTGACTTTTTTTTCCATTCTTTTCATTTATGCATTTCTACCGCAAATGTTCAAATTGTCAGTTTTGTTAAATTTAATGCAATTTAGGTTTACTGCATCCTATCACTATTTTGCATCAACGACCCAATATCTTCAAAGGAATCAGTCTGTCACAGCCTAGAGGGAGTGAAAATTCAGAAATGGAAAAATAAAATAAAATAATCTCATTTTTATTGTATTTTATGATAATTGTGTGAATGAATGTGTGAATCAATCAAGTAATACAACTCTGTGTGCAACCACATGGTGCCTATTTTGGGATAGCAACACTTTTTTAAAAATTTTATTTAATTTTATTTTTTCAGGGCATTCTAAAAATGAATTACAATTCACAGTTTATACAATATTATAGATTAAGAATATAGACATTATTCACACCAAATTGCAATAAAGATCAAATCTCTTCAGCCACTTCCCTCTGCTCAATTACAGCAATTAATTGCAAATAACAGATATATAATGCAGTCATATTATGTGAAGTAAAGACATTTACTGGTAGACTGACACTCTATACATGTTGGTTGGACTACAGTGTGACTTCTCCGTGCACGAGAAATCTCAAAAAACTGTGCAGTATGTGAAACCTGCAGGAGCTGGACAGGATCGTATCAGTTTCTCATCATTAAGACACGCAGGCTGCTCTGAGGTCAGCTCCACTGATCTAATGGCTTCTTTAATCGGAGCCAATTAGAGCTTCTTGGTATATAGAATGGGTGTTTTCACACTGCACCAATTTGCACTGGGTGTGAGAGGACCGATTGACAAGCATTCGTGTGAAAACACAAAGACAAACAGGTTATAATTTGGTTCTACGGAGGAGCAATATGGAAGACACAAGGTACACAGGACTCATAATAAGGTCTCTTGTCTCGGACATTTCAATGACATTTGATCAAAGCAATCGAGCAATCAATTGAGCTATTTTAACCATGCAAGCTAAGTTTTAAAACCTAAATTGACACAGTTTTCTGGTTGTCTTTCCTTTTATGGCTCAGACAATGAAAATAATTCATGCACTTGTATTTCAGGCTAATAAATAATGAAAATAGGCCACAATATCAAGTATCTCATCAAATCAAATCATTAAATCAAATCACCCTTATTGGTCACTTCACTGTACACGAGTAAAGTGTGTAAAAATCTTGGGTGGTTTCCTCTCAACAGTGTTTCTACATATGACAGACATCATCTAATACAACTCTAATCTAAAAATATAATAGGCCTAATCTAATATAATCCCAATCTAAAATAAAACAGACATTCTGCTGTAGTCTTCATGTCACAGTGGACACCACTAAGGATGATATTCAACTCAGTGCAGACCTTTTACCTTTTATCTTTACTGCTGAAAATGATACATATTGCATTTTTCATAGTGACTGCTTACTAATTTACTATTGACTGCAAAAATAAGTTGGTTGTTTTCAATACAATCAAAAAATCTAATAAGTCTAATCAGCTAAATTATGCTATTATAGTCATTTCCTGCCTATTTTAAAAAATGACTAAATAAAGGGCACAAAATCAGTCACATTATAAAAATCATATGATTTTGTTTATGGGATGTTTTTGGTCCTATTAAGTGAATTTTTGTAGTAATATCGTGACCCTCTAGAAAGCCTCAGTGCCTGCAGTATATCAGTAGCCCAGATGGGGGCACATGTAGGTGCATGACTGCATGGGAATCTCCTCTCTGGATTTGCAGCCCTGATAGTGTGGCACAGCCGAGCCTCGTAGGAACTGAGTCCTGCAGAGGCTTATTGAGGGTTCATGTCATGAATGCACGTCTGCATGTTTGTCTGGTTCTCACAAATCTCAGACACCGCTGACCACTGACTGGCCCCTTCTCTGTCTGAGACATTACAAACACACACACACACACACACATACACACACACACACACACACACAGACACATACACACACAGAAATGCCAGAATTAAGGGATCGAGATAAGATAGGATAGGTAGATAGGTAGTGTGACACGTATTACCAACAAAACAGCATGTAATAGGAAAACATGTCATACCTCCAAAATATGAAGGAAAACCTATTAAATATCACATAACCAGGAATACAAATACTAAAACACGTACAATACAGTAAATGTTGCACACCAAGAATAAATACACTACTCTGTGTAGTACCAGCTAAACAGCACGCAGTGGACACATAAATCTCAACTGGAGTTAAGTATGTTGTTTTGCTCATTCATTTTTCATGGCTTTTGTTGGCACTGAACCTAAACTTGTTTTAAGGTGGTATGAGTTTTAAGGGTGTTGTTCTGCTGGTAACATCTTAGAAGGCTTTTGGTTTCCTCAAAGTTTGACGTTTGCTGCCCAAAATATTTCTGTCTGTTTGAAAATAATGCTGTGGTTAATTTGTGTAATGCTGTCACACGTCTTACATGTTTGTTAGTCTTTAACTTCAACAAGATTGACCCGTCCGTTTTCCATCAGCTAACTCCATCAGGCTTGTTTGCTGGAGAGAAACATGACAGTAACTTCCAAACATTTACATCTGATGATTGGTTGTCATGTAGCCTATTGTCAGCACCTGTTAGTCTACCAACAGTGATGTACGTCAACTTTCAGACTAAAATATCCTTTAATTTATTTTTATGAGACGTAAAACGACATTTTATCTGAACTGAGGGTTTATCTTGTCTTTTACCAGCATAATCATCCCTTTAAATGTCACCAGAAATTAATTTGTTTAAGCAAAAAGTATTATCTGTGGATCAATATGTTAGATAAGTACAGTATTTGTTTTATTAATGAAAACCTTCCTCTATTGCTTTCAGTTATTATGCTGATTTACCAGCTGTGCTGTAAAGTTATCCGGTCCATTTAATGTCTCCCTTTTTGAACACATTGTTAAAGTCAGTATTTTCTCTCATTTTATGCTCGCAGTTAAAGCACACAGTTAAATCCTGATTTTATGCTGCAGTTAAAGCAACAATTTTGCCTTGGATCACAGCTTTCAAATCCCCTAAGTGAACCAGTGAAAGAAAGAAAAAAAAAGACTCACTAGATAATAAAACATTATATTGTTTCTGATATATTAAACAACACAGTTCACAGTGACAAATGACAGAAGATGAGAGACAGAATACAGATATGAGAAAGGTCTGGAGCGCAGTGCAAAATGTTGCCCACTCATCCTCCAGGGTCCAGATCAGTAAACCTTAAAAATATGAAATATGTCTTGCAAAAACATTTTCACATAGTCGCAATATGTATGTGCAGTGCATGGTACATTTTGGGTCTAATTGGCCTAAACATTTGTGTGCCGTTCCATTCATGGTTGCTCATGTCCATATATTCATTTTGAAGGTAGAATATAATGTTGAACACTTGGTGACTGAAAGCGTTTTCTTATCCACCAACTAAGTAGACATGTCTGCCAAATTCTGAGTGGTAAATCAGCTAATGATGCACTTAAACATATACAGTATCCCGACAGCCCTGTATTAATCTCTCAGTGCTTTGCTTGTGCGACCCTGCAGCATTAACATGTGAAAGACCCCAATTCCTGTGAACTTATTTGCCCTCTGACCTCTCCGCTGTGTCTCGCAGACAACAAATAGCTGTGGCTGGTTCTCACCCCACCCTGTGGTTTCACTCACTGTTTTGCTGTGAACAGAAACCACAGTCAGGTTAGCTCGGATTCACCAGACTGTCTCGACTCACAAGCATCAATAAGGAGGTAATAATGAATAAGGGATAGACTCGCTGCCTTATTTTCTGCATATCACCCATCTTTATGAGCTAGGCTGGCATGGTGATCTGCAGCAAGTCAACATGCATACACATGCAAATAGTAAAGACTAACAGACGCTTTGAATAACACCCTTTTCAGAGGCCTGTTTCATATATGGGCTATACTGGACTTAGACATCAAAAAATGTACTGTAATTTTGATAAAACTTCTTTCACTGCAGCTGGCAGCAGTCAAGTGATTTCAAACTGTAGATGGTGCTATGTTGAAGTGAGAGGGTGACAAAAAAAGTAGTAAATGATGCTGGAGACTCTAAGGATTCCATATATACCAAACATGTCATCATGTCATGCTATTTTGATGGGATCAAGATTATTCCAACCAATATAATGTTAGATCATGTCATTATATTGCTCAGTATAAATATTCTGTACCAAAATTGAAAACACACTATTTTGCAGATTTATATCCTTATTTTGAATGACATGCATTAACTTCTAGCATAACACACACACACACACACACACACTGAGCTATTATAAGAACAAATGTGCACACTATCAGATCTTTGCAATGGGCGATTCTTGCATGAATTTTCAAACAGCAAGACTTATTGAAATCAAACAATTTTCAAGTCATGGCATCTTAAAGATTGGATTTGAGGACACAAATAGCTAAGTATTTGACTGTGAAGATCTGTGCTGCCGACTGTATGAACCCCAAAGCTGACACAACAACACAGATTTATTGCACTGTGGTTGCACTAGTTGTTTATGAACAGGGGAGATTGTTACACTCTGTGAAGCTGCCTGTCATACAAATCATCAGAGCCTTGTCTTTGTGGTGGGGTGTAACTCCTACATACGCTGTTCACCTGTCATCACTCCACCATCACTCTGGGGCAACGAGGAGCACGTTCATTCAACACACATGAAAACACAAACACACATACACACACTTACCAGACACAGACATATTCCTCAACGCAGTTAGACGCAGACCTGCACGGCCTCAGACTCAGACATGCAAACAACAGCATGCACACTTTCTCACACTGCCACCCAGACACACACACACCCACAGTGTGACACAGACAGTTTGAAGGGCCTCATCTTGCCTGCCTTTCTTTGCCTGTCTGCTCCGTCTGACCCAGTCTTTTTATATGTCTAATTAAGTAGTCAGACCCTCCAGCGTGCCATGACATACTCACGGCTGATTTCTAGCCATGTTTTGTGCCAGCGTCTTCATCTGGATGGAATGGGTTTATATCGCAATCTATAAGATATTGTTTTCCCATCTACCTCGGCGCCCCTCTGTCAATGGTGCGGGCAAGTCTGGGGATAGTTCACGAAATTTTCAATAACACCCACTAGACGTTTTTTTGTGGGAAAGCAGGGAGTGGGTGACTTTTAGACAGACGAAGAACTTGAGGACATTGTTCATTTGTTGACAAAGAGGTTCGACTGAGCTTTCAGCATTTCGTTTGTTAGCTAAACAATATGTGGGAATAAGGCGATAAGCAAGAGTCAAGTGATTCCTATGGTGGTGCATGGGCTTGGATTTTTTTTGCAGCTGTCTATGCATATTTGCTTATTGTACAAAAGTAGCTGTTAAGTTTCTGTGTGTGTGTGTGTGTGTGTGCCCACGTGTGTAGGAATAAATTTTCATGGCGGTCAGGATGGAGGACACACTTCATTCTCCTGTCTGACCATCCATGGCAGACTCCCCCTTGGCCCCTCCTGGCTGAAGCTTGACCTTTGACCCTCATCAAACACGAGGCCAAGAGGTTAACCTCAGCAAACCAGCAGGTCAACAACCCCCTTTATCCGCCCGTGACCCCCAATCTGCAGCGCAAGAATGAACTGACGAGGCAGGCTTTTATTTTGACATCTCACAGGCTCGACTGTCGCCAAAGTATCATGCAAGCAAAACACTTGTGTGGCTTGAAAGCACAAAATTTTAAAAGGAAATAAGGAGAAGGGATGTAGCGTCATTTTTAATTTCTGCAATGCAACGTCTTGAGCTTCTTGAATGTATTTATTTTGTATTTCTCTTCAGTCACAACTCATTGCCAACGTCTGGCCGGCTATTTCACCGGGAGTTAATGATAAGATTTTAAGATCAGGAGGGTGTGACACTGTGAAAACTAAACAGTGGGACATCACAGGTGTCTCTATGAGAAATCCCCAAAGGCCTGTGTGAGGAAATGGGACAACAATCAACAGGATCAAAGGTCATCCAACTTGTGGATTTAAAAGGCCATCGAAGAGGGTCACGCAGAGTTACGTCTTCCATTCTCTCTCTCTCTCTCTCTCTCTCTCTCACACACACACACACACACATGCACACACATAAATTTCAAAAAGTCAATTGTGGCTGGAGATGTGGTGAATGAGGGAGGAAGTGACCATTATCCCTCTGCCCCGAGGTCAGGTCTCTTCGTCTCCCCGGTGTCACGCTCAGTTTCTGGCTCCGCTGAAAACAGAACCTTCTCCGTTATGGCTTTTTACGTCACAAATTATTTTCCCTGTTTTTTGCTTTTCATAAAACATTATACCCTGCTGGGATATACACTTGATGAGAATTGGCAGCACATTTGGAATATGTATTTGACCAATTAGCTTGCTTGGCTGAAACTGCTCACTGTGTGTAGCCAGTTATATTCACTTCTGCTTGGAGCATGAGTTGATTTCTTTAAAGCTCCAAAACTAGTGCAACTGTGAGACCTGGTTTTTGTTTATTTTAGTTTTGGATCTGTGTTGGCCTCACAAGCTAGGACCAATGGCCAGCTATTGTCAGCTGCTTTTTTGCCTTTTTTTCAATTATACATAGTTTTAGATTATTATATATGCTGTCTCAGTTAAGCTAACATCAAACTTCAGAAAACTATTAGATTAAGTTATTTTATTCCTCTGCCCTGCAATGTACTTGAAGTTCATAATATCATTTGATCTATGGTCTTGTTTTTCTGAAGTTGCCATTGTGATGTATTATGTTTTATTGTCTAGTTGTATCTAAGTTTCATATCAGAGCATTTTATTCATGCTGTATTTTTTGTGCTTTTGTTGAACTGTCAGGATACGTCTGACTCTCACTGTGAGGCTCGGAAATCAATATTGGCTCGTGCAAAGGGCAAAAACACCCTTGAAAGTTCTTGAAATGCCCATGAAATTAAAAATGAGGGTGCAAAAGAAATGCCTCTGATATTTAGGATTAACCTTTTTGCACTTAACCCTACTAACATTTCATTTGTTGTGAAATATTCACGCATCAGTGGGGCTGCTGTCCTCCGTGGGTCACTGTAGGTGATTTGTGGGGGACCTGGCGATTCTTTCTGGTGCATTCTGGGTGAGAAAAATGGAACCATGTTGGCACCATGTAGCCAGCAGTAGACAAAAACACCAAACAACACCAATCACTGCATTGACAACAAATGAAGCATTCAATATAGTTAAAAAAAAAAAAACAACTCAACAATAGAAGGTGCAAGATGGACTGGTCGGGGACAGGGAGGGGAAAACACAGACTTTTTCTTCCATTAAGTCCTCCCTCCAGTTTCCAGTAAAAAGAAGTTAAAAAACAAATATCAGGGGTGCAAAATGAATGTTTGTCTGCCAATGACAGCAAAATGAAAATGTATTATTTCAACATTCAATAAAAATCCTCCTGAAAAGTCCCAAAAGTCCACTTTGAATCAGATAAAGGTAACAAAAAATGCCCTATGATAAAAAAACAGTTAATTTATTACCCTGATGACTATATTGTCCTATGTTTTGAATTAAATTTAATCTTCATAAAATAACTTGAAATAAATCTACAGTATCACCCGACCAATTCTGATCTTTCATCACATTTCCTTTGGGAACTAGGAGTGACCACAAATTAAATAATTACCAAGAAATGTTTCAGTAGTATTATTTTTTTTTCTAGTCCACGAGTCAGTCAGGAGACCTGCACCAGGAAGAGCTAGACTTGGAGATCTTCAGGATTTAGAGACAGCCTGAGTTAGACAGGATTCCCAGGGAGACAGGACCATTTTTCTTGTCTCCCTCCAACACGCAGACGGGGACTTGCCATTGAACTTGAACCCAGTTCCCTCAGACCCCCTGATTTCATGGTTGCAGCATCAAGACCTAGAAC
>OMLF01050400.1:0-25975 GCA_900302615.1 Holocentrus rufus
CCCCCCCCCCTCCCCCCATCCTCCTCCTTTTCCCCGAAGCCAAAGATGGCACAGGGGGCCGGTGGAGGAGACGGCCGCCCGCGGAGCCTCGTTCCATTCTCTCATCTGATTGTGTTTCCAAACTGACAGCTGAAGCCGCGGCCTCATAAATAGTCGGAGCGATTGCGTTCGCGGCGGCCTGTTTCTTCCCAGGCGTGACCACCTCTGTGTCAAGAATCGCTTTTTTTTGCACGAGTCACATTATCCAAGCACGGCGGCAGGGGAGTCGCTGAAACACCACATCATCAGCCCCGCGACAATTTGGACAATTTGGTTGTTTTTGTTTGTATGGGTGCGTGTCGTTGAAGGACGCCGCGGTGTTTCGCAGATTATTTCGGAAAAAGACTTCTCTCTTTCTTGCGCTGTCTCTCTCTCTCCTTCCATCCTAACACCTCATCGTGTTGGTAAACACTCGTCATCAGCAGTTTTTAATCCTTAGTGGGAATTAGATAACTCTGCTCTCTTCAAAACGCTGAACATACACATCTATAAACTCTATATGCTAAAATGATTAATTGATTAATTGATGATTCATTCATTAGTTGAGTAGAATAAAATTGATCATGATTGCAATAATCCGTTTATAAAGAATCATTTTACTCATTTATCAAGTGAAAAAAAAAATATATATATATATATTTGTTGATGCCAGCTTAATGAAGATGACTAAAATACTAAAATAATTAAAATGCTTTTCTCCATTTACATCATTACAAAATTAATACTGTTTTTAGCTGCTGGTCAGACGAAAGAAACAATTTGAACTTTGGTAACTTCTGATGAGCATTTGTCATTTCTTCACACACTTGATGCACTAAATGATGAAATGAGTCAATAATGAAACTGTTCTTCAGCTGCAGCCCCTCTCTGTATATTCATGCAGCGCTCTCTCACTCTGAGGGGAGAGGATTATGTAAAGTATCTCCGCTTGAATACCGACTGTGACGTCGCACCTGAGTTTTAACTTGAACGCCACTCAGTCAGCAGCGCGCCGTGAATTTGCATGAGTCATTCTGGACTAGAGCTGACGCAAATGAGATGAGATTGAGTGGACGGGGACCATAGCCCTGCGCGCACACACACACGCGCACGCACTCACACTCAATAGTGTGTGTGTGTGTGTGGGGGGGGACTGTGTTGTAACTCTCTGACATGGAAAAAAAAAGAGCTTTATGCTAATGACTGTCTAAATTTATCTCCTGCTCCGTGCAGACACACACAAACAGATGCACACACACACACACACGCACACACACGCATACGGACAGGAACCAGTCACTGTGAGCTAGGCTTGGATGGGGAGGAGCACTGCTCTTTCCGAAAGGGACTATTTTCGTCTTGCTATGCTAAACCTGGACTGTGCAAAGGGAGGGGAGAGCGGAGCAATATTTAAGTAACATCACAGCAGGATTGGGTGTGTGTGTGTGTGTGTGTAATGCTATTTCAGTAAGATGGTCTCACTGAAGGAGTGAAAGTCTTTATCTAAGGGAAGAGCTCTCCCATGGGAAAGTTATCCTGCACACACACACACAGTCACAGTTAAGCAGAGAGCTGGTCAGACTCCTCAAGCCAGTTTTATTCAGATGTTTATCTGCCTCAGTGTCCCATGGGAACGTCCCACACTGTACTTTCTCCTGTCTCCTGCACGTAGACAGACAGGTTAGTACCTGTATATCCCTCCTTTCCCGTGCATTGCTCCATTAAACCTTTTCAGGCTGCACACTCATTCACAGGGACAAAGTCAGAAGGATGACGTCCACCTACAAAGGCATGCATAAACATGCCGGCTTTAATCGATTGATCCTGGCCGAGGGTCGCCTGCTTTTCCTGACTGCTCTCCAAAGGCGCAAGTCGCCTTTTACGAGCCTCGTAGATCTCCACGCCGTCGCCGTAAAGCCGCCGGACTGCGGACGAACAGAACGAGGGGATTAGCTGCGAATATTGCTTGCGTTCGCGCGGCCTTTACAGGTGTTGGTCTGTTGGTTTTTATGCAAAAGGGGACAAGAGGAAAGATGGCCCGCCCCGCCTCTGTTCCCTCCCTTCACAGCCTCGCTGCTGCTGGGAAGGAGGGAAGGGAGAGAAACAGACAGCAGCCGCATGACTACGTTTGATAAGTGCCCTTCAAGCTTTGTAGTAGCACAGTCATCGTCGGAGTAACACTTCTCATTTCCAGACGTTCGTGCGCTTGCTGAAGGGTAGCCAAGTTTACCAGAGGATAAACTTTTGAGAGGAGGAACCTGAGCTCGAGGAAAAAAGAGGGAAAGCTGAGTGAGACTGGGAGATGAACATTGGAGGAGTGCTCTAGCCCTTCGGGGCTTCATGCCTTTCTCTCTCTCTCTCTCTCTTTCTGCCTCTGTCACACACACACACAGACATAAAGAGGCGTGCACGCTGTATTCCACTCCTCCTCTCCTCTCCGTAATGAGCTTCAGGAAGCTGGCTTATCTCTGTCTTCCACTGCATCCACAATGACTTCCTCCCCTCCTCAGCTTCTCTCTCTCTCTCTCTCTCTGTCAGGCCGTACTGTAGCTTCTTAAAGCTGAGCCCTGTGCCACCGCTGGCAGCTTAGTGCCCGTCCCCTTTGAAACCGCATACCGTCTCCCCGTCTGCCTGTGTTTGACCGTCTCTACGCGTTTGACCCCCGATCGTTCAAGCCATCTTGTACGATCTAAACACCACGTCTGCAGGTGATCGTGAAAGAGGGGTCAAGGGATTATCGGTATGACAGACAAGAAAACACCGGAACTCAGAATACAAATCTCAAGTGTTGGAACGTGTCATGCCACACGGTTTAAAGTTGCCTGATCATCATTCACAAACTTTGTTTTCAGGCACGATCTTGGAAACGTGTCTACTATGAATATACATAGTAGACCGTAGGCATGTATGTGTTCTTAGCTCGCATGAAGACCAGAGAAGGTAAATTACAGTACGGGAAAGACAAGTTCATCAAGCCAAGCTAATACTACAGGGACTGGACTCTTTGACTCCTTGACTTGTTTTGATTCCCCAAAGGAGATGGCTGATAACCAAAAAACAAACTACTTGTGACAACATCCGATTTTGGTTTATAAGCCCCTTTTTCACATGGAAATGGACGGTGTGAACCGTGACAAACCAAATAAACTTCAGGCTAAACATGATCACAGCCGCACGTGTTTTTCTTCGTGCCACCCTCTCGCAGTCTTTTCCGAGGAACATTTCGTGATGTTTTCTGCAGTGCGTTTATCCAGAAGACTGGCTTCCCCTCCCTCTGTGGCTCCCTCCTGAAAACTCTTCGGCGGCACAGATATTCTGCCTTACATTCTCAGACAATATGAGAGCGCTGTACCCCAGGGTGAGGTTGACTTCAGAGTGAATCAATAATGGAAGAGGAGATCCATCTATTATGAATGAAGAAACAACGCACTCTGGCACAGGAGCTTGTCTTTTTGCAAAATGTTTATTCAATAAAACTCCTATCTCAACACTAATGAAAGGCCGCGGGAAAACACATTTAGCCTTGCCTTTTTACAAATCCTGCGAACATGAGGAACATGGGGAGAAGCTGTCTCTCTAGACTTTTGGATCTTATTGTTTTTGTCATGCAGCACGGTAGCGAACACTCCCTTGTTACCGTTGGAGTTGCCAGAACTTTGCTGGAAAGTAAAATGTAAACCGAGGAAGAATCGGCGACTGCTGCACACGCGTTTATTTCTCATGTGATGTAATAGTCCGAATGAAGGGTGGTCGGTTAATCAGATGCATAAAATCTGGCATCGAAGTGTAAACTCTTGACATCTGTGAATAAAATCTTGCAAGTTGGGTCTAATTTCCTACTACCCAGGCAACTGAGCTGGTATTAATCGCCCATTTCACTGATCCTCAGAATTTGGCTCCATTTGAAAGTTGCTGATATTGTGATCCGCCTGTCTGTTTCTGCCTCCGCTGTGAACAGGGATGATACAGTTTGGCAAAGGAGTTTTATGACATCAGCGCTTGTAGATCCGCTGTTGATGTGAGCGGGCAGCAGAGGTGACAGTCCTCACAGACCTAAGATTGAGCAGACATGCCCGGGCCCCTGACCTGACACTTGAGTTCAGCGTGGTGGCCTTGGATAAATCGAAGTGCTCATGTCACCTGCTCCAAAGCAGTTATCTCTCCAACTCCCGGCCTTGCTCGAATGACGCAGAGACACTGTACAGGGTGGTGAGAAATACCCAGCGGGGTGAAAGTAGTTTTTAATCTCCACGGCAGTAATCGCTGCAGTATCTTTCTTTCTTTCACTACAAGACATTGCAGTATAAATAGGCAATGTGTCAAAGTACGTTGTGTTGGGATAAGATAACTATATTTACATTGTAGTGTTCAAACTGAGAGGATAAATAAGGTGGAGAACGGGGTATGATTTTTTGTTTTTTTGTGTAACAACACTAGATCATAGTAGATTGGACCAGGAAAAAGAACTGGGGGCACATCAGAGGGGCATCAGGCAGATTTACACCAGATTTGGCCATCTCAACTGTAGGGAGGGGAAAAGCCTGATGGTCAACAAAGATTATCGCGTAGTGTGAGGGATTTAGGCTGCAGATTCAAAGAAAACCCCCCCTGATTAACTTGAAGGCCGATCTGAGCCATCTCAGTCGAATTTAAAAATCTTTGATATTTATATCCCGGCAATCTGCACGGCTCTGAAGTGTGTGAGGATCAGAGTTTTATTCTAAGAGTGAGGGCCCCCAACAACCAATGAGAAACAAATTTACACACAGTTGATTTTAAGTTGTATGACGCCCAAACTGACTGTTGCATTAATGTTCACTTTAATACATAGTTGTTCCGGATGGATCACATGATTTAAATCCTGACATTAGCAATGTTTCAGGAATCAGCAGGATAATCTCAGTTAAATTATGCGTGCAATACCATGTCCTTGCAACTATTGTGAGAATTTTCAATGTCTTTAAGTGCATCCCCAGCCTGAGAAGTTAAAGTGTTAGTGAGCACTACTGAGTGTGTGTTTGCATGTATGCTTGCTCGGACATTTCTGCTTATCTGCAGCTATATGTGTGGTGTGGTCATACGCATATATATGGTGGATGTTCACATGCACATTCACTTCACGTTCTATTTCGGTAGCAGTTTCAGAACATAAAGATAAGAGTCTCAATTACAGTCTGTTCAGATACGTCCCAGTTCATTAATCAGCGGTGTTTTTCTCTCTGTCAGTCAGTGGGAGAGTCCAGCTCCGCGGCGGCCGAGGTCTCTGATAAATCAGTCAGTAATCAACAGGTCCAATTACAACCATGCAGAGGGAGACAACAGCAGGCTATTTCACAGTCGGACAGCGTGATTTCCATGCGTCTCATCACTGCCAAAGGAGGCTCTCCTTAGCTAATCTTAAAAACAGGCACAGCTTGGTTATTGGAATATTGAGAGGGTTATTTTTAGCAGGGGTGTGGGGAGAGGGGGGTGTAGTGGAAAAAAGTAGAAAGTGTGTCTGTTTTGTCTTTCAAGTCAGGACTCAGCCTGGTAGCTTTGCTCACCTGTCACACATGACCAAAAAAAACCAAAAAAACAAATTGCGCTCTGTGTCTCGTTCAGGCCTTGGCACAAACAGGATCTGCTTCAACATAACAGCCATCAAAGTAAATGAGGTGTGTGAATGAGATCAGAGCGGCCGAGTTTCAGACTGTTCTGTGGAGGGCCACCCTCCAAGTTTTTGATGAAACCACCTGCTGAAATCATTGTCTTCGAGTTCCATTCTATTCTATTCTGTTCTATTCTGTTCTGTCTGAAAATTACAGGAGTGAACATTATTTGTGGCTGGTTATGAAATGGTTTGCTCCTGCTGTCCTGTTGTCATTGTCAAATGAAAAGTTTCAAGAGAGGCAGTTCACAGAAGGCAGATTGCTCGGCCAGAGTGAAGTGACGAGGCTTTTTGCCCCAGTCGGCTTTGAAGTGGTAGCTGTGCGACTTGGCTGTTGGCTCGAACAATACGGTTCCTCTATCACACCCTTCCAGTTGGCCACATGAAATTCCTTCCTTGAAAAGCTGTGTGTTGTTATCCAGGGAGGGGCGGATTTCTCACTCTTACCAGTTTTTATCAGCCGTTAGGTAGGAGGATGACGTTATGCCACTTTGTCCCAGATGCAGAAGTGAGAGTTGCAGCAGACATTTCAAGGAAGCACTCACTTTAGTGGTAGTGAGAATACACTAAGAGATATGCCTGTAAATCAGTCTATTTGTTCTTTTTTAGAGGATGTTTTGTCTGTACAGGCAGGGGACACGTCAAGCACGCTCACACAATGGCCTCAAATCTTTTTATCCCCTCCAAACACAGTGAGGAATGAGGTGGATTTTTATGACATGGCAACAGGTTTTACTTGGCAACGGCTCTGTCTCTCAGAAATATCAGAAATGTATTTATTATGGTGCACAGTTTGGCCCCATGCTGCATTAATGTTTTATGGCTAGTGCAGGTCTATTTCCTCTCCGCTCTCACAATGTAAAGACCACCTCCAGCTCTTTAGCGATGACAGACACTGAATACCTAAGATGTTTTCTGACAACATTCGATGTGTGCAATCCAAGCAGTCATGATGACGTCATCAAATACGAAGTATAACATCCAAAATATCACGGAATTATTCTGTGTTTGGTTGGATCACAAGCTCCTCATGCTGAACAGAGGCAAAATATTGGTTTGACTCATGCTGTCTCTTGACCTGGACCTCCAGCCATTTGGCAACTCTGCAAGAAGCGAGGCTATTTTTGCCTCTGCGGGTAACTTCCATTAATCAGTGATTCCAGTAAGTGAGGAAAGTCCGTCCGGTTAGCAAACCAGCCTGTCAGTCATTCAGCGTGCAGGCTGACAAGTCAGTCAGTCATCCGGCCGGGCCAGCAGTAGCCTCCAAGAGAGCAGCTTACTGCAATCAAAGCATGAAATGACACCCAAAGCCGTGGGTCACATCAGCACTATTTGCAGCAGAGGCTTGCATGAGACAGGGGAGGCAGAGGAAGTCTATTTGTTGTGATTGGTCGCCATTACCGAGGCATCATGTTTTATTTTTAGTGCTCTAGATTCAGAGTGAGAGAGGGCAATTTGCAGTTAGGGTAGCTTTGCCATGTGAGCTACTGTACACCACAGCCTCTTTCCAAACCATGCTCATGCACTTACATGACTCATTTAGACAGAACCTATTTGTGCATTCTTTATCAAAGCTATATTTGCTCTCTGGATCACAGAAAGAAGAGTGAAGGAAGTAGCATCTATCGTCAATGAATCCAAACTGGCACTCAACTGGGCTGGATTGTTTGCCTTAAGTCACATGGCTAGTTGTCCAAATACCATATTAATGCTGTGTGCACTGTAGTTAAACCCACTGACACACCCTGTTAGGAACGACTCAAGTCATGACTCATATCACTTAGATTTTATTGGCTTTTAGCCTTCAATTACTCGTGGGTTTAGTTTTCATGTCTCTCAGTAGCGTTCAGAGCAGCTCGCAGCCTTTTGTCTTAGACAATCTCCGACTGTATTATTTGTTAATTATATGCATGTTAGTCCTGAGTGGGTTCATCCCCTAAACAATACCAGCCATAACAATAGAAGAACAAAAGAGGCCAGGCCCTTGTTGTCAAAAGCTCATGTTGCTTCGTGTGTCTGCGTGTCTGTGTGCACATGGCAAAAAAAACAAAAAAAAAACAACTCTATTTGCTCTAAGTGCCATCTGATACGATACACTCAGGCTAATGCGTCTGACGATTTGTCGCTACATCTGTTAGCTCTGCAGACTAGAGGCCCTACATGTATATCCGTCTCTCTCTGTCTCCCCTGTCCCTCTCCCTCCCTCCTCCGCCCTTTCCCTTTCTCATTAATCATGCAGGATCCATAGATAATGGATGGTGCTCAGATGTGTCTCTCTAGCCTTTCATTGATCTCTGGCCAGATGGATCTGTTGACATGACCTATATACATAGACAGGCTATTGTCCCCTCTGACATGCATTGCTAAACATGGCATCAAACAAACATGTTGGGCTCTTAGCGGATGACATTTCACTCCATACATAGTGCAAATCACATCGTAAATGACACTATTTCTTAGGATTGAGCCCTGGCAAATGCTTGTACCCTTTGATGCCTCCAGTGCCCAATTAAATTAATTGAATAAATGATTAATATCATTAATGATGTGTTAAATTAATGAACCGCCGAAGTCAGATGGGCTTTGATAAGATTAACAGCCAGTGAGCTTGTATGAACACAAAATGAGGAGAATAGAGAGGATTGAGTAAACACAATATAGGGAGTGAGATGCATCTGATAGTGTGTGTGTGTGTGTGTGTGTGTATGAAAAGGCACGTTCATATTTGTGTATGTATGTGTGCATGTGCATCAAGGTAAGTGATGATGAGAGTGATAAATAGCCCAGACACAGGGTGCTGAAAGATCCCTGACAGCAAGATGCATTGTCTGTCATCTCTGAGTCATCTCTGTTTATGGCCTCGATGGACACACACAGACACACACACACAGACACAGACACACACATACTGTATATTACGTAATGATACCTGAGACTCTAAAGTGGCTAGAGTGCACAGAGGATGGACTGTGGCCATGGCAATGTTTAATAAGCAAGAGCCACTCTAAGCAGTCTGACATGAAAGCATCAGATTGACAGGATAATAGAGTTCAGCTCCGTCCTGGAATACAGTAATCCGGCCAGATCGATAGGATATACTGTACACACCCCTCCTTTCTGACCCGCCCCATGCGCAGAGAAGTGTTCGTAATTAAAATGAGAGGCAGCCTTTCCATTGTTCTCCCTTCGACAGGTCCAGTCAATCTGCCTATTGCCTGTTGTAAAGCCTCTTTGCTCTTCCACTTGGGGCTATTAGGGGATGAAACAAGCCCTCAAACACTCACCCAGTTTTTATCGGACCTATCTGCATCCATGTATTTCGTCCAAAGGGAAGCATTTTTATGGAAGTATTGTGAAAAGAATAAAGATTGATCTGTGTTGTCTGACAATGTCGCAGGAGGGAGAAAAGTGCTTTTAGGAATCAGAACGGTGCAGGAAAGTCTCAGCAAACCGTTCATTTATCATGACGGTGATGTTGGCGACGCTGTGCTGAAAGTTATCAGAGGTGACCTTTTGCAATCTTTAGGTTAATGACTCACTGAAAGAAAATTGGGACTGTGTGGAAGGTGTGATTTATTGTTCACATTTGCAGTGTGGCTTGTAATTAGTACCTGGTCCAACAAAAGAGATATTGTGTGAGGTACAGTGCACAATAGGTGTGTGTGTGTGTGTGTGTGTGTGTGTGTGTGTGTGTGTATTATTTGGTCCAAGAAAAAGTGAACAGACTTCAAGTGTGTGGTCAACAAAATAAGAGGCCACGGTGGCCATTTTGAACATTTGGGGTGAACATTGCCATAAGACTGCCAAATTAGCAAACAACCTCACTAAGAACAACCACAATTGCTGGAATGCTAGCTAGCTTACTAGCTAGTTATTAGGTCTAACTTTGTTATTCATGAAAAGCAGCATTGAATGTTCAAAAACAGCTTCTGTGTTCACTGGTATTTTGCATTGTGTGCTTTGAAAAAAAAAAAAAATCAGGTTGACCACACATGTAAGTTTCAGTGAACAGTTGATGCAAGATCACTGTTTTGCTACTGTATAGCCTAGCTATAGCTTGCTACTGTACGTAAGCTAACAGCTAGTCTAAAATCTAAATCTGTATCCCTCTGGATTCTTGATATCCATTTATTACATTTGTCAGTAGTTATATGAAATATTATTCCTTATGTTTGTATGATAATGCTTCTACGTAGGCTAACACACAGACCCCCCCCCAAAAAACAAACAAACAAACAAACAAAAACACCAACATCAGGGCGTAGCTGGTCTGTAGGCTACTGTCTTCCAGGGAGAATGTCCCACCCTGTGTGTCAAATTCAAAGTGGCCGCTGTGGAAATAAGGTCTATTGTCTATTTACACAGCGTATATTAAACCTGGCGTCCAAGCAGTTCTGTTCTTGCAGTTGCATTACCACACAATACTGTAAGGACAGGAAAAAAAAAAGAAAAAAGGTCGTTTTATGCAAGTCAGGCAGGGATTAGGTGACCTCAAAGGAGAAGTTGAGGGATGAAGACAGTTTTTTTTTTTTATATATTATATATGCAGCTGGGTTCTGGACGCACATATTCACAGCTGGTGTGTTATGTGCTGATACCGGCTGTATTTTTCAAAAAAGTTCCTCACCTTATGTCGTGAACCCCCTTGCAGACCAATTTTGTGCGTCTATATTCTTCTATTTCTCTCCTTTTCTATCATATTTTTGCCGTTAGCATCGCTCTACAGTTTTGGCTCCATCCCTCAGTGTCTCTCAATCCACCCTCGTGTGTTTCTAACCTTTGCGTGTTGTTTGTCCCTCTGTTCAGGTGAACTTTGTGGTGTGCCAGTTGTTTGCCCTGCTGACGGCAGTGTGGTTCCGGCTCTACCTCCACCCCAGTAAGACCAGTCCCTTCATCAGACATGTGGTGGCCACTCTGCTGGGCTTCTACCTGGCTCTCTTCTGCTTCGGCTGGTGAGTTGCACCTTGTTTACATCATCATAATGCTGCTTCATCATTGCATCTGTATTGTAGTTGTACAAGTCATGCCTCATATACGTTCCACCCTCAGACATTCTTAGACATCCAGGATTTATTTTGTAATCAAGTGCTGTCATTTACCTTTTCGTTGTTCCCACTTTACTTTGACCTGTGTCCTCAACCTCTACTTCAGTTAGAGATTTCATAAATTTCCCAGAATGCCTCTTGACACCTCCCCACAGTGGGATCTGAGGTCAGTCACATTAGAGTCAAGCCAACAGACAATTAAAACAAGACCTTCCCACCAGCTATACTACACCAGTTAAACAGAAGATAAAACTTTATATTATCTTATCTTTATCTAAATTTATCTCATCATAAAACCTGATAAAAGCACTGGAAAAACAACAAAAAAAACCTCCCCTCCCTCTTGCCTGCCGTTTTTTTACTATTCACCTCCCTCTCTCCTCTCCCCACCGCCCCCGCCTCCGCTCCCCTCTTCATCCTCTTCATCCTTGCCAAGCTAAATGGGTCGATAAAGGAGTAATTGATGTCCAATTAGAAAGCTATTGCCCTATGATAGAGGACCCACCACACCTCTGGCAGAGTGCCTCCCAAAATCACGCACAGCTTGTGTGTGTTTGTGTGTACACGAGCGGGCCAAGCAAACACTAGCTAGCCAGCCAGTCAGCGGGAAAACGCTGAGCAGGTGAAATGCTACCTGGCCGGCGTAGAGACTCGCAGACCTTTATCTGATGACCTCGCAGATAGATGGCCCATAAACACAATTGGAGTGACACTGAGCTGCGGTCAGATCATGTGAATTGTTGTGGCTGCCAGCACTGATGTGGTCTAGTTCCTTTATTCTCAAGAGTTACACAACTTTTAGCAGAAGAATGACACAGCAGCAGCAGTGTGACTCATACTGCTAAACCACAACACATGGGCTGACATCTGTCAGATTTTGCATTTATTTTTATCCCCTCTCATTAGGGATGTGTTTCTCTTTTCTTGGCCGATTCCGGTTGCTTTGCTTGCTTTATTTATTTATTTATTTATTTTAAAAGACCTAAGCTGCCGATACCGATTCCAGCTGATACGGATTTTCTTTAGTTTAATATAATTGACAGACTCCAAAAATGAATAAATAACTAAATATGTACCTGTTATATATACCTTTAATAAACAACTTAATGGTCTTCATATAAAACACTAAACAGATTAAATGACTTGTCCAAATGAAAACAAAATAAAGCACAGCAGGTTACATAACCTAATGATTTTTTTAAATACTTTTCCAAATAAAAATAAAGTGCAGCAGGTTACAGAACCTCTACCATGTAGAATTCCCACACATTCCTGACTGGCTATTTACAAGCGTGCATGTGCAGAAAGAAGAGAGCGGATAAGGAAACCGACCTTTCTGTTCTGCATGCTGGTTGAAGAACACATCATTTTATAGTACAATTATTTCCATGAAAAAGGGGATTTCCGAACTTGGGGAAATCCCCTTTTTCATCAGAGGTAACATGACTAGTGGCTGATAACCTGTAGTCCCTGCCTCGTGACGGGCGCTCAACATCCTGCTGTCTGAAGCTGCACCGTCTGGGGGAGGTTGCAGTGAGGGAGAAACCCGATTATTGAAGTAATCGGAGTATAACATAAACGTGTTACTCTCAATAATCAGGTTTCTTGTCAGCATGTCAATGCACTAATGTTCTCGCTAGTCAGCACAGCCGCAGTGAGACACCAGATCCACTAATACGATCAGCTTTATACCCAGACAGAGCTGCCGGTTCCGGTCTGAGCCGATCTGATGTAAAATCGTCCGGTTTCGATCAGTGGCTGATCGATCAGTGCACCCCTGCCTCTGATGGTGGCCTGAGGCTGAAAGCTCAGCAAAGCACAATAAAGTGCACTGTATTGTAACAGTGTGCATGGAGTTCTTCCTCTGCAATTCTCCTTTCACACTTTCTTAGAGGAATTTTAGGTATGCAGATACATTGTCTCACCAGCATTTATATCAAAAAATGGACTGCGCCTTTCTTTGTGTGAGAAGAGATCAGCATTGGTGTGTTTATTTAAAAATCTCTACTCCAAAAATTATGCTCATATGCGTATATTGCTTATTTACTGTTGACTGGGAGTGAATTTTCACTTCTTTGTGTCTTTCTTATCTTTATACTCCGCTCTATGTATGCCAGCGCTCTCTGAAAAATAGCCTCTTGTAGATTAGATACATGTAAAACTTAAAATGATTCACAATGAGCTCAGTGCTCTCAAAGTGGACTAGTAGCCAACTTGATGGCACTTACCAGTCAAAGGCTAATCAATGCTCTTTGCGATAAACACCATTTATCCCCTCCACTTTGCCAAAGCTGGAAACCCTCTTCATTTAATTGGACTGAAGAATCAATATGCAAACTTTATGTCTGCAAAAGGCTGCCAGTGGGTTTTATTTGCTACAGTAATAATACAGCATGGACCCATATTAAATATTTGGAGTGAGCACATTTTACAAAGCTGGTATATAGTATTTATTGAACTTGGCAGAGAGCTTTTAGATATGTTCCACTGTCTAAATTGCACAGCAATTACAGGAATAAAACCTGGTCTTATCAGTTGGGATATATTGCACCGATAACGGGCCATATAATGTTACAATGGTCTGGTCGCATTTAGTCATTCAAAAAATAGGGGAAATAATTTCAAGTAAGGTCACGGAACTTGTGTTATGCACACATATGTAATGCATGAATGGATGTATGCACACATTTGCACACACACACTTTCACGTTTTTCCACATACACACACACACACAGACACACAGTTCTTCTATCTTGGAGGGCACCTGGCTGCAGCCCTAGGGGAGCTGCCTAGCAGATGCTGCAGAATGTCGGTTTATTTTAGGACATATCCTCTCTCATGTCATACATGCAAGCTTGTTTCATTATGTTGCTAGAGAAAACAATCGCTGTTATCTTCCTCCGTCAGAGGAGACTGAATTCATTTTAGGCTTTCCAGACATTCAGATTGTAAAGTTGTAGGGTGATGTGGTAGCTCATCGTGCAGAGTGAGCACCATGTATCATTACCCGCGCCCTTTGCTGTGTGTCATCCCCTCTCTCCCCCATCTCTCCTGTCTATCTACACTGTCGCTGTCGAGTAAAGCAGAAATGACAAAAAAGTAATCTTAAAAAAAAAAAGACTGTAAAATTGTGACTTGTAGGTCACAAAGTTCAGTATCCCTTAGTATACGAAGAGATCTTTTTTGTTCACTGTCTGCCAATCTCTCTTCCACCCTCAGACATTACTGCATAATTAACCCTTTTATCTGCCATGCAGCTCAGTCAGTTGTCTGTTCCCTTGTTCTTGCCGACCCCTGCTGCCCTCGCCCCCTCTGGCTGACTTGCCATAACACAGTGTGGCATCTCTCCTCTCCTGGAGGGCCTCGTGTTGGGAGCATCACGCACAGCGTCCTTCAAAGGCCCATCTGGCAGCTGCTTCTGCTCCTGCGCTGTGTGGTCATGCATGTGTGTACGTGTTGTGTGTGTGTGTGTGTCAAAGTTTGATCACGACATGGCTTCCGAATACAAGGGCACACAAAGACACACGCAGGCCTCCCTGTCAAGATGTGATAGGAGGAATCTTGAAGACTTTGGATGTAATCAATAACATGTTGCGATGGCAGTGGTCACTATCCGACTAGTCTTTGTCCTGGCAGTGAAGATGACACATCACTGGTTACAAAGGTCTGACATCACATGGCTGATGATGTGACTGGGGTTTCATAATGCTGCTCTTTCCTCTCCCTAATGATAGTATGGGATGACAGAGCAGTACAGCGAGAAAATGAAGACTGATATAGAAAGGGTCCGCTCGTAAAAGTAATATGTTAAAGGCACAGTTCACCCAAAATGCAAGACACTATATGTATATTATCCCACTTCACCCTGGTGTGATTTAGGAAGGTTTTCCTTCACCCTAGTACAATGGGGGGAGATGTATATTTATGTGTGGAGGTCAATCTGTAAAAAATTTACTTGTGGAGAAACTATACAATAACAGCTCTTTCCAAGATACAGATACAGAGACTTATCCACAACCCTCAGTGGCAACAAGTTTTGTTGCAAACTGTTCCCTAATGAAAAACACTGGCAAGCTGTATCCCTTCACCCCCAAAGAGTACAAATTAGAGGCACACACATACAGCTCGCCAGTGTTCTTCGGCAGGAAATAGTTCCCAATGGAACTCCTCGCCCTGAGGGCTGTGAATTATGCTGGAGGTTGAATTTTGAATTGTTGCATTTTGAATGAGTGATTTTGTTTGGTCCTTTGATTAAAAATCAAAGTCAAGACAATGTTTGAAGTTGAATTTGATGGCATTTGCTGGCCTAGTGGTAAGAGCTCCTCTGCACCAGCAAGCATGAGCCCTGCTGAAGTAGCCTTGAGCAACACACTGAACCCCTGTGAGCTCCAGCGGGGCTGATCTATAGCTGTAACTGCACTCTGGGAAAGTGAAAAGAGAAATTCCCCATGGGGAGCAATACAATACGTTATTGTTTAATGTGTCTGTCCCCTCCACAGGTATGCCCTCCATTTCCTGGTGCAGAGCGGTCTGTCCTACAGCGTCATGGTCTTCGCCGGCCTGGAGCACATGCACAAGTAAGAGTGAGCGGAATGCAAATGAAATCCAAATTGCAAATCTGCAGCATTCACTGGAGTTCCCCCAGTGCTGTTGTTTGGCTTCATGATTCCTGCAAGTATCAGATGCGTCAGTGTCACGCAAATTTGCAAAAATATTCCATCTGCTTGGACATTAATGCAATGCTAAAACTTGAAAAAGCAAGTGAAAGCATTACCATAGATTTTGAGTTCTCCATTTGGATAAGGAAATAGCCAATAAACCAAAGTCCTGTCATTCATTAGGTTTTTGTGTGGTGAATGTTCATGTTTTTGTCCATTACATTGAAATTGCAGGGTGACAATAGATCCTCTTTCATTTGTGTGTTCATTTGTCCGAGACATGAGACACCACAGACGATGCTTGTCAGATTGTACCAAAATGTGAGTAAATAATGCCTGTCATCATTGAATTCTGGCATTTCAGGCAAGTTACACTGGTTATCCAAAGTACATAATCCCAACGTGTGCAGCATTGTTTGTTCACTTGTCCATGTGCCATGCCATATCTCAGACACCACGGATTGGATTTTCCTGAAAGTTCAGGAAACGATGCATCTTACCGCTGTGTTCCAGCATCACACTAATTGGCCCGAGGCGATGCTCAGATTGCAGGTCGTAAAACATGGCATATTTGTTGCTAATTGCCCGTGAAGGTGGACTGCATCTTGAGTGAAGGACGGCATGTTTACTGCTTCTAGGAGAGGGAAGCAAACTAGGCCTAGTTGACCTGCCAAGCTATGAACACAAGTTATGTAACTGTCTCACCAAACACTTTGGGTAGTCATCTGTCAGAGAATGGTTTTGGATTACTCCTTAATATGTGCTAACTAGCAACTGATCGTCTTCCAGTCGGCCAGAACAAAGAGTGTTTGAGATGTGCAGCCTCTGACTGGAGTTTCATTTCATTGCTGTTATTGAGTTGTTTGCTGTGTTTTTGGGGGCAGATGAGCCCGGGTCACGATGGCAGTGATTCTGCCCCCCAGGCCTCCATCTGTGACCATGGCTCATCAAGACACCACACACGCACACACACACACACACACACACATACACATATACACACAGACACGCATGCTCACATCCACTCTCTGTTGTCTCTTCTGTTATTTTTGCCAAGATTCAAGGTTATGGGGGCAGGTGTAAACAGTGGAAGTTTCCCTCTGGGTAAAACACCCTAAATAGATGCTAACAAAACATTCATCACAATAACAACTGCTCTCAGAAAGAATGGACTCATATCCGCAGAATGACCTGTGATAAGCGTCATTCTTCAGCTGTACTGAAACATGACATATCAACACACAGCAAAATTAACATTATCACGTATTTTCCAACTGGAAAGACAGTTAAAACCCCTTCACACAGCTTTAGCAAGCAGCTGGCCTGATGCTCCGTCTCGTACAAGTGGACAAATAAGTCATATTCTCTCCCTCTCAGCTGTTATGAAATTGAAAAGTGGAGCCCTAGTTAAACCAGCACAAGTTGGATCAGTCCACACCTTCTTGTGTTTTGGAGTTTTCTGAGGCCAGACACTGAGAGGCACAGCTTGATGACACGCTCCTGTTGTGGCGGTGCATAGTTTTGAACCGTACCTTTGGGAATAGCAGGTTTAAAGTTCAGCCTCCAGCTTGCTGCTTTGTGTTGGGTCAGGAGGAGGGAGGAAAAAAGGTTGCGGTGACATGTTCGAATTTGCAGAGGCAGAGGGCGTTGAACCCTCTACTCCAGGTTGAGATTTAACTGGGGTGTGCGTGTGCTGAGACGGAGTGCAGAATTAGTCCCAATGTCTGACCTGTGCCCTGTGCTCTTTGAACTACCCTTATGTCTGCTTTTTATATGTCAAAGGGCTTTAAAATCCCACCTTTATCCTACTCTATCCAGTCTGCCTCCTACATTTGAAGTCACTCTCTCTCTGTGTCTTTCTCCATTATCTGCATTTCTTTTCTAAGAGTTACAGTCTCTCTCTCTCTCTCTCTCTCTCCTTCCATCTCCATCTCTCTCTATCCGCCAGTAGAGATTACACAACACACTGAGGGCCAGGACCCTCTCCAATGGTAACACCACCCAGCAGAGATGAAATGGAGCAGAAGAAAAACTGGATCCAAACACTGTTGCACAGTTACGAGCAACAGCCCTGTCCCAGTCCTCTGGATAAAATGACTTTATGCGTCCTCCCTAATGCAGTAACAATATCCAGGCAGTGGGCGAACTCTGCGCTCTTCACATCACATCTAGGACCAGTGTGTCACGTCGGGCTTGCGCTGTCCTTATTTGTTGTCGTCTCCTAGACTCCCACTCAAACACACCACGCTTGGGGAGAGTGTACAGTGAGGATAGTGCAAGTGTAGCAGCTTTATGGAGTTGCTAAAAGCTTTTTTTTTTTTTTTTTTTCTCTGGACTGTGGGAACGGCTATGAATATGAACCGGGCTTTGTATGGCCGTGGACTGGCGAGAGGCTCTTTGCTCAGTGGTGGGCATCATATTTCATTGCCATTCACTCTTTTGTTGCTGCAGATCTATCTCTCTCCACCCCTTTCTCTCTCTGGCCATAACTCAAATTTGGTGGTTCACCTGTTGAACGTGTTGAACGGCCAAAGAATGTTCTAGACAGCTCCTTCCACTCAAGTGCTAACACAGTGCTCCCTGCTGGTCGATCATGTTAGCTTAGACTTTGCAGGGCTGCTGCTACAGCTTCAGGGTTGCAGCTACATTATTAACTTCCAATATTAACACACAGTGGCTGCCAAAACAGTCAGGTGCCGTGGCTGAGGGTTTAAAGGAGATATTTTACAGTAATTCATTTTTTGAACCGTATTTACAGCATGCGATGTATTTTTGATGTCATTGTTGTAAAGAAGTAGCATCACTATATTATGAAGCTCCATTCTAAAAACCCATGCCTTTATGTTGATGTGCCCCAGTGCTTTAAAGGTGTTACATGCATATTTAAAATGCAACACTGCAAAGGGTGGATGTTTAGACTCAGCTGGAAAAAAAAAAACAAAACTTGATTTATGCATTTAATCTATTAGTGAGTCTGATCTATGAGAACCATGTAGACTCAACACTTAAATTATGCACTTAAATTATATTATTATGTAAGATTTTTGTGTCAGTTGAGTCTAAATGGTCCTCACTTAAGTCATCAATTTTGCATAGTGCACAATTAAGCATGGTGAAACTATTTGTGATACCTTGGAATGATTACTGTAAGCAAATGAAACTGTGGTCAAGGGTTAGACTCCACTTCACGCCTGTGCTATAGTTAGTACGAGCATCTCGCAAAAATATCAACCCACTTTGCATATAGCTTTTGCTTCCTGTTTCAAAGAGGATATTGCTATGGCAAGAATCTGTGGTGGAACAACAGCGCTCTTCCTGTTTGTGCCATTAAGAAATATCTCTTGCTGCCACCATAAAGCCACAACAAATTTCCCTTGAAATAGACTTTTTTTCACAGCAGCCAGTTTGACATGAAATAGTGGGTAAACACAGGTGTTAACAGTCAAATTGATTCAAGTTCTGTTCTATTTAGGTGCAGAACCTTAATTAACGTGATAAGCAACACCTGTGCTGACCTGCTATTTTATGTCTAAATGGCAAAAAGTCACACAAAGTAAAATCAAGCCAATCTTTTTTAAATATCACCATGTTAAAACACTACATACAGCGCCTTTAAAATAAGATACATTCCCCAACATTGACAGAGATTAAAGGAAAGATAGCATAAGGTAGCATGTTTTTTTTAAACAACCACATACTGTTCAGTCTTTCATACGAGCAAAGGTAGAAGCATGTGCAAGAGGTGATTGATGTTGCAGTTCAAAGCCGTCTGTGCAAGTTTCACGCTCCTTTTGAATGGCAGCAGTTTCGCTAGGGGCATTGTTATGTCTGTATATGGGTTTGTGTGTGTGTGTGTGTGTATGTATGAGTGAAAGAGAGTGCTTATGAGGGAAACTGAAATCCTGTAGATGTGGTGTGACCAGCAGAGACGGCTGTGAAAGTAGAGCTTGCTGACATGAAAGCGTCGCCTCGTATTGATACTGGCACCAAAGAGGAACCAGAACCAAACGATAATAACTGCGACTGTTGAAGAAATCTCACTACACCTGATATCAGACGTGGACAAAATATATTCCATTCAAGTTGACATCCAACTCCGCACCTTACTCTGCTAAGCATTTTTTTACGGCAGTACTTCTCCAGTGACAGCTATAATAACTGAGCCACATCAAGGCCCAAATTTACTGAATTTAACCATGAGCTATTTATTTAGTTGTAATTGGTACAAAAGCATGACATCGATGGCACTTATCTTTCATACATAGCATGTGGTTGTGAGCAAACTGCTGTATGTGAGCAGATGGACAGAGAAGTGTGTGAATTTCTTGCCGCCGTGCATAATTCTACGCTGAACAGATGGAAATTTCCTCTGGATCTGTGGCTGTGTTTGCACGAGCGTGAAGTGTTCTTAGAGGCACTCGCCGTACGTGTACACAAGCTCAGAAAGGTCTTGGCATGTTAAAACATATATTTATTCACAGGTTGTTGATTTAAATTGCTCCATGTATTTGCATCCCACCTTCGGCTCCCCGGAGGCTCCTTGTCTGAGCGCTGACCCGTCTATCGCGCTCCCTCAGCGGGAAGCCAGCCTACTTTAGTCCCGGGCTCCATCGGAGGCCCTGGGTGCAAATGAAAGACCCCCTTCTGAGCTGTAAATTACATAAACACAAATCACATCGGGATGAAGACAGGATCCCCAGTGGGCCCACTGCAAATATAGCTGCTGTAGCACGTAGCTCGTATCCTGGCTGAGTATCACTGCTGTGCGCCGCCGGGACAGAAAGCTAATCTTGGTGAGAAAGGGTTATTGCTGATGATGAGGACGGTTATGTTGGAGGAACGGTTTTAGACAGCTGGGCAGAAAAAAAAACTGCACTGCAAATAATATCCTTCTTATGTAATTTAGTCTAATATTGAGCATATTAAAATGCTATTCTTCTATAATAAAAATAAAAAAATCTGCAAGATCATTTGACTTGTTTCCAGTGCAAATGAATGGTTTCTGATGTCAGATGATGAGTGATTCTGCTGGCGGGATCTGCAATCTGTTTGTAGTCCTGAACGTCAAGTAAACAAGTGATGAGGTGTGTTTGATTTCCTGACTATTCTTGTTGGCGTCTTGAGATGAATTGACAGCTGTCCAGATGTGAGAGCGTCCCGTCTCCCGTCTTGTTTACTGCTCCCCGTTGAGAGACAAGGTGACTGAAATCGGACTTTATGACACTGAAACATTACCTCACAACGGTCGTTTCACAACGAAGCACATTTGAGGCAAGAGCATTTGCCAAGTGCACCACTTTCTCAAAATAGATTAGTGGGGTCAAGCTGGTTTCAGGTGGGGTGTCGCGGACCCTTCTTGAGCTCTCAAGTTGGTCCTGATGAAATGATAATTCAACTCCCACTGAGGTCACCTATGCTACAACTCCAGCACTTTGGATTAAAGCATCTGTCAATTTGCATTTCCAAAGTTTCACTCCTCTATTGTTATTTCTGTTATCGCTGTTGTTTTGCCTTTTTAGAAAATAGGCTTCCGGCTTAAGGTACTGTGATCAATCAAAATTAAAAATAGAAAGGACTTAGCTGCATATATGTCTGTGTGGGCAAGTAAAAATATCAGTTGACGTCTCAAGAATGAAAAGCCTGCACAATCCGCATTGTTCCGAGAATAAATACCTCACACAATATACACACCTGTGCTGCTTGTAATGAGGAGGAAACCATACAGTGCATTTAAATGAGCTCTACTGCTGGAGGGCTGATGTGGGAATGTAGGGTCCATTCTTGTGAGCTCTACAGTCTCTCCTATATAAGCATAATGCGACTGGAGAACATTGCTGTGCTCTGTTTTGCCCATGGAGGACATGCCAAGTGTGGGTTGGGCACCAGCACAGAGCTCAGAGTGCATAATGAGGCAGTGTTATGATTATCTCCTCTCCACAATGCCTCCTCTGAAGCCGGCTTGGGGATGGCATGGAAATCCAATGAGAATGCAGGCGTGCAATATTCATTTGCACAAGCCTGTGAGTTTGCACACACTCAGACATAAAAAAAACACACACATTCAGGCAGAGACAGTGTTGTGAGAGGAGGTGGGAGTGTGGGATTTCTGGCTTGCTTGCAGAGTGACGTGCAGCTGTTTGCAGATGCCCTCTGTCTTGAGGCAGGCCTTCGCTGCTCAGAGCCGGGCTGGAGGATTAATCCCGCTAAGTAGCTGAAGCCTCTTTGGTTCCTTTTGGGTCAGAAAGTGTTGTAACTGCTTCATCTTCTTGTTTTTATTCCGATTTGCAAAGAACCCAGGGTTAGTGATTAATTTTTTTTCTATTTGAGTTTTTAAAGTTTGACAAAGCTCTTGACAAGTCTGAAAATACTTACTGTTGGACCATGTGAAAGTGGATTATTTTTTATTATAAACCTTTGGCAGTGGAGACCAAATGATGGCTCTACAGCATCTTGGCCCACAGATTGTTGTCTTTCTCAGAACCACAAGATCCAAACCGCTACCCTTATCTCTTGTCTCCAACACAGCCTAGCCGGTGTGTCTCCTTGCTCCTCAGACCGGCACAATCCTCTTATTGTTGGCAGCAGAGGGATGCTAGCTAGCTAGCTGTGACTTGGGCTGAATCCGCAGCAGCTTTGTACCAGTAGGCCTCAGTGCTATTCGGTCTTTGGTCATCTGTTGAAAGCTCCTGTTGTCTACTGTCCTCCTCCATGGACAGTGACACATTATTGGAGTCTCCTCTGCCCCCCTGTCCACGTCTTGACCTTCCCACCCTGTAGCAGTCCCACTGCAGCCAAGACCACTGTCTTTTGTTCTGTACTGTCACCCTCCTTCCCCTTAAGACATGAGAAGGAGATGGAAAAGGAAAGGGGCTAAGGGAACAAGCAAAGCTTATTGTCTTGTCACTCCTCAGAAATGTGAAGATAAGAGGATCACGTGTGCATCAAGAAACCTTATCTGAAATGCTCCATATCAATCCCAGTTCAGACTGTTTGCACTGGATATTAATATGAAGGAAAATAAAACAAGATTTATTGGCTTTTTTGGTTTTTGAACTAATCTCTTCTATATTTTACTGTTCTTATTTGGCTACTTGTACCATATATTATCCAATTTAATTCTCTCTCTTTCTCTCTCTCTCTCTCTCTCTCTCTCTCTCTCTCTCTCTAGGTACTGCTTCATTGTGGCACTGGGCTATCTGAGCTTCTGTCAGATCACGCGAGTCTACGTCTTTGATTACGGCATGTACTCTGCAGATTTCACAGGGTAAGCTGATGTCATGGAGCTCCCGATAATGTTTTGTGCGCTCAAATCCATTTAAAACTGGAGAACAGGTGCGACTTTGAATGGCAAATGCCTCACAATACCTCACAAGCTAACGAAGCCAAGTCGCCAGCGAGAGTCCGAGGAATATTGGGCATGACTCAACCTGGCCGAGCTCAACGATAACAAGAGCCTGCGATGCTGCTCGGTCCTACTCTGCAGGAGTATGTCGATGGAGCCTGTAGTTCCTTGCAGTTAGCTCCCGCTCCTCCAGACTGTCTGACAATTGAAGCAGACAGCCTGCACACCCAGCAGGGCGGGGGTGGCCAGTTGCTAAGCAACCCAATGCAAACTCATGCTGGCTGTGCGAGTGCAGAGATTTCACTCTTTCAACTACCTCATCCTCCGTCCCTCTATTTTCCTTGAAAATGTCAAATACATAGTTCGGGTTTTTGAAAATGTCAGGTTGACCCCTATAGCCAAATGTAATGCGCGCTCCAGGAACAGACAGTCCATAATTCCCTCACAATGTTAAAGTAGTTTTATTGACGGACAAGAAAATGTCTGGCGTATTACTTGTGCGGCTTAACTTTATGCTGCCGTCAACACTTTCACATGTAAAGTTATTCAACACCTGCTGATGCAAGCACCAGCACGACCAGAGGGTTGCATATATCTTAATATAGGCTAATGCATGTGAGCAGAGACTCCACGCTGCTGTTTGTTTTGATTTGTACTGATGACGAATGGATGAGTTAAGACAGGAGGAAGAGGACCGTGCAGCACAGTGTTTCTCATAGACTGACTTGACGCCCAAAGAATAGCTGCAGGAAGATGGAAATGGCCTCTGTTTATCCTGTAATAAAGGAAGTTCCCATTGTGGAATAATTAAAGCACTACAGAAATACTACTGCTGATCCTGTAATCATTATTATTACTGGAAGAAATGGCATCCAGGATGTTAACTTTGCCCATTTCTCTGTTTGGATTTCTTTTCTCAGGCCCATGATGGTCATTACACAGAAGATTACCAGCCTGGCATTCGAAATACATGACGGTAAGGCGAGCGCTGATGTGTCTCCATGTGTGTGTGTGTGTGTTTGTGTTTTTTCCTGTAAGTGTGCATCCACTGTGCATAAGTAGTGGGTATGACAGCGAAGTGAAAAAGTCAGTTCATTTCCCTTTTGAGTTGAAAACATATCGCATGGCCACGTCTCGGAGCCAGCAGTGAGGTTTGACAATGGACTTCCAGACTAGTGAACCGAAAAGAGACATAAACACACTTACATAATAAAGCGGCGACAAGTTATTTTCTCTCTGTCTGCCTCTTTTTCTCCGTCGAACCCGGAAAGCTGCTTTTGTACACAGAATTTTTCAGTAACGAACTCGAGGAGCAGTTGTGTGTGACCTGAGCGGACGAGGGTTCGGTGCCTTGCTCAGTGGCACTTTGTTGGTAGAGGGGAGAGCGTGTTTCCTCCTTGCTCACTTTCCCTGCCCAGATTTTCTCAAATGGTTTGTGAATTCGAGCCAAACAATTTCCAGTCACAAGCTCACTTCTTTACTGACATTTTGAATTTTAGTTGACTGTTTTCCTCTCCTAAGCACTTGTCACCTTGTGGAGCGAAAGCGTCTTCATTCCTCCCTCCTTCACTTATTCATGCCGAGAGAGACACACCTGTCTGCAAGCTCACAGTTTGCTGTGCTCATCGATTTCACTGAGGAGTGTCTGCTGCCGAAAAATAACAGCAAATATAATTTAAAATCTGACAGTATTCCTTCAACATTTTGACCGGTTAAGAAAAAAACACCGCAGCCCCACTACAGTGGTTCACTGCAAAAATCCTCCAAACAAGTTATTTAGTTTCAGTATTAAAAATCTTGCTTTTCTTAGAACAAATATATAAAATCTGCCAGTAGGATGAGATAATCCTGCTTGTCTCCGATGCTAATCAACTTGTTCCAGGAATTTTCTTTAATTAAGTGTCATTTTCTTGATGCGAGTGAGCTGATCTGCCCTTTTCTGCCTTGTTTAAACATATTCATGCCTGATCTTAGAAAAAAATCCATAGAAAAGTGAAACTGCATTGGAAACAAGTGGGATTATCTCATCCAACTAGTAGATTTTTTGACTTGTTTCAAGAAAAGATTTAAGCCTGCATATGAAACTAAATGACTTGTTAAGCTGGAGACTCTTACACTCTCATCTTCCATTCCATAGACCAGAATCAGGCGCCCAGTTTGTTTTCCACAGGCTGACCTGGATGTGACAGTCTCAGCACTTTGAAGCCGCTCTTAGTCGCAAATGGAGTGTTTGATGCATTGCTTCAACCGAAACATGAGACTTGCTAATGAGCAATAAATAAAAATGGAGACGTGGCTGCAAGGTTAAATTAAACAAGTGTGATCAAGTGCCTTCGCTGGTGAGAGGCTTATGTTGAGAGGATGATGAGAGTGCTGCAGCTTTTTTTTTTGCTCCCACTTGGAGACTTTTGTCCCCGCAGGCAGTTCTAAGTAGCATCAGTCGTCTCATAACAATCTGTTATGGCTGTGTGAGAGCATGTGTGTGGACATGTGTGCATGTGTGTGTGCATGTGTGATGTGTGTGTGCATGTGTAGTATAGCGTATTCATTTTTTTTCAGGTTCCTGATTCTCCTTCCAACTGTGACTCTAATGAGAAACTAAGACTATAATCCCCATCCTCCAAGGACTGTCACACCCTGATACCTGCCTCCTCCCCATGCGCGCACACACACACACATACACACACACATGGCTTAATACAGTGCAAGACTTCAGAAGGACTCTATGATTCAGCTCTCTATGATTCAGAGGTATAGAAGCCACAGTGAAGCTCTTATCTCATATTCATCCTCTTCATTCATTCATTTTGATTAGGATCAGAGGTTTTAATGCAGCCAGGGGAGCAGCATAGTGCGACTAAACATAGCTTTGAAAGAGGAGCTATACACAGAACCTAATATGTGCTCCATGAAAGCCAGCTATGAGTATTCCCCACCCCAATGAGCTGCATATCCAGGGGCAGCCCAGTAATAGACACAGGGCCTCTTGTAAGCACCAAAAACAGCGAACAGATTGGTAATAACATATTTAGCCACATAAGCAATTAGCCCAGGCTGCTTAAACAGAGACCAACCACTGGTTGGAAATGGCTTGCCAAGATGTAATGGGGCTCGCCTTAGGTTATGATTTGCACTTCTGCTCCGGCTGTGCATCTTTGTTGGTCTCTTAATGATAAACATCCTGAGTTGGATGATGAGTTCTAATGAGGTTTACAGCCCTCCCTCTCATTCCCGTCATCTCTTCTTCCCACCCCTCCTTCACTC
>OMLF01050401.1:0-15618 GCA_900302615.1 Holocentrus rufus
CCCCTTGGACTCGAATTCTCACAAGTATGTAAATGACTAAGTGTGTGAGCATGAATACCTGAGCCGTGTTCGTACATGTACATGTGAGTGATCAGGAAGTATGAATTCCTTAAACTTCAACAGGTCACGTTGTGAGCAGCAGCAATCTCTTATAACAACAGACACACCCACAGAAGCAACACTTTTTTTTTTTTAGCAGCACTTTTGGAAAATACTGACCTTGTTTTCCATTGACGGTGAGAGGCAGTGGTTCTTGGACGGTGTGGTTTTGGGTCTGTGGGTTGAGGGGGTTTGTGAAGTGGCTAGTCACGGCAACCAGGTTGGGGCCAGAGGGAAAAGGATTTGGAGGGTTACAGACCGCACTCGTCCTCTGCTGTTTCACACACTGCAGGATCTCATACAGAACATCACCTAGGTGGGTGGACAAAGGGCTTATGAGATACAGACAAAACCAGTCAGGACCCTTTTTTATTTGCATGCACACTTACATAGCTCCTACCTGAGCTGGGGCAGCGTCGTCTGAAGTCTTCCTTGGTGAGCAGACAGAGAGCTCGGCCGTTCATCTCAAAGCGTCCTTTCTCTGGCCGACGCAGGGAGTATTCCTTCTGAGCCCAGTGAAGCCAGTGGGCGACGTCCTCCTTATCCCACAAAGACGGGTTTATTCCTAGAGAATATAAACACATTTCAAAATCACTTTTCATTAAACACCAAGATTACAGCTCTTCCTCATGCTAGGAAGAGAGACTGTTGCCTGTGCCTTGTAGGCAATCATTCACAATAGCTTCCATCAGTTAAAGGGACAGTTCACCCAAAATACATGTTTGTCTTTTTACTTGCCCGCACAGTAGTCTGTTCATCCAGATAGTTTCTGTGTGATTTGGCGAGGTTTCCAATCAGCCGCAACCTGCCCTGTGTCCCAGCACCACAATACAATGGAGCTTTATGGCTACCTCTTTGTGGAGCTAACCCTACCTGTGAAAAACTCAACAGTGAAAGCTATTGCCTTGGGCACAAAGAGGTTAATTGTGTACAGTATTCCCTGCCAAAGAACACCTGCAGACTCCATCTATCTAATGAGTTTGTACTTCCTCAGGACGGATGTTTACACTTTACATGTGCCCATCCAGACACATTGTATTTGTGGTGCCGGGAGACAAAAGAGATTGCAACAGAATGAGAACCACACCAAATCACGTACCAACTATCTATATGGATAGATTGCACCAGGGGTAAGTTTGGAAATACCTTTTTTGTATTTCACGTGAACCATCCCTTTAAACGACAGATGGCATTCCCACTAGTAAAGAGAGTTTGACTCACGCAGCCGTCCAGGTAGATGCCACAGGTCCTCCTGGGTGGGGGGGCTGACCAGAGGAAGCTGAGTAGGAGGGCAGTGATGCACACTGGGAGTAACCCCAACTTGCCCGCTGGGCATCATGGATAAAGGACTGTTCCCTCTGTTTTCCTCCTCCAAAACATCCACATGCAATGCCCAGTCACACACCCACAAACGCGCCCGCGCGCGCACATGCACACAGAAACTCAGTTCGTGACAGTAATTGTAATGCTTTTTCCCCTAAGGTTCACTTTTCAGCAAGTAGCATTAGGAAGTGCACTATACGAATTTAAATTATGTTTAATTTGAAAACACACTTGCACTTGTAAGCATTTTCTCCAGACAGAACAATGCAAAATAATGGTTATTGAATATGTGCGCATTTTGCCATTCAGACCTACCTTGACCAAAGGTGACAGGGAAACGTTTTCCATTTTATCTGCTGGACATAAATGACAGTGGAGTTTTCTGATGAACACTCAAACCGCTCGTCAAATATCTTAAAAAACCGCAGATAAAACTCTATAAAACTCTCTCTCTTCAAGTAGTCTGAATATTATTTTCGAAGAAATACAACTCGGCTATTTTCAGATTCTGATCCTTCCGGGAAATGAAAACGAAAGAAACATAATCCAATCTGTTCGGGGGGGTGGAGGTTAAGTAATATGCTGTAGGCTGCACTACTGAAGGAACATACCCTAATTGATTGGAGAAAACAGGATATAGAAAGAAAGAAAAAAAACAACAACATAAAAACATTTTTTGGTTAAACTTGATTTGCTGGAAACTCTACCCGTCTGATTAATCGTTTGCGGTGAATAAATGATCCCAAGAATAGGCAAAAACAAACAAAACATTTTTTGTTCCTGGCATGCCTTTTACAATTGTTGCACGGATATTGATCGTAAGTACATGCAAAACATGAGGATTATTACAGAATGGCAGAGAGAGAGAGACAGAGAGAGAGAGAGAGAGAGAGAGAGAGAGAGAGAGACGCATGTGTGCACAAAGCTCCTCCCCCTTGTTGCAGGAAAAGAAACTAGCAGAACCAAAACTGCCGTTAGCCACGAAATTACAAGATCACAAGACTGTAACTACACGCCAGATTAAGGGTACAGTATTTATCATTGATAGAAAATTGACTGATTAGATGTTGCCTTTTGATATTATGCAGCCACGAGTTTAATTTGTTTTTACAACCTCTCTCCAGTTTGCCATGCAATACCACTTGCAAAAATACTGTAGCCTAATATCATAACTTTCAGTAAGTTACTATGCAAATTTTGCAGCAAGACGTGGTATCTTATGGAGATACTACAGCAGGGTGTCACTATAACTTGTATTTAATGAGGGTCACCATAAATTTGGGCTGTTAAGCAGGTATTTGTTCAACTAAAGACTGAACCGTACAATTTCACTGATTTACACACTCAGCCAAAGAGAAGAAACAAGAAACTGGTTCGTTTCTTGTGCCATTCATGGCACATGACGGGACACCACTGCAATAAATTCACCACTGAGTAACATAAAACAAACAGAGCAAAATCCATCTCAGGAATACAAGATTGATATTATACAGTGAAGTCATTTTGGTGCCCTCTATTGCAAGAGTAAAATTTCTTTGTTGTTTATTTTTTGTTGCATGAGAGAAGGCTGTTTCCCATATAAGCCTTTGGTTTACACTAAGCTGTAATGTATTATTATTTGTTTTATTATTATAGTTTAGGTGAAATAGTTTATAACCCCCAATATTAGAAATTAGAAATTAATCTTCTATTTTCTCCAGTGATGTTTTTTGTTAAAGTTGGGAAGCAGTTGGGCCACCCGACACAGTCGGTGGCAGGATGGTTGATCAGTAAGCTGCTCAAGTCTCGGAATCGGATCCTCGAGGAGAACGCTGTGCGGCTGACTGGGATCCAGCCTGGGGACACAGTGCTGGAGCTGGGCCATGGCCCAGGTCTGGGTCTGCAGTTAGCAGCTAAACTGCTCACAGACCCCAAAGGCCACCTCATAGGGGTGGATTATTCACAGTACATGCACCAGGTGAGATGGGATAGCCGAAAGAAAAGAGAAAGGCTGTGTGTGTGTGTGTGTGTGTGCGCACATTACACAAGCAGTAATGGGTGTAATATACCTGTCTCCACCCAGCTCATAATTTCAGTAGAAATGGCTTTAAAACTTTGTTTGGACTGTTGTATGTTAAGTTTTAACTAACCTAAGATCAACTCAGTATCCACATAATCCTAACCATGGGAAAGTAATTAACAAACTTAACCTCAACCTTAACTGCTACAAGGCTGATAGATATTAACATACAGCAGTCCAAATAAAGTGTGGTAAAACAGAATAGAATAGAATAGATGGTTAAAAAAATTTGAATCCCATTGTTTACCAACACTACTGTGCCAATACATCTCTGTGCATGCTTGTGTGACCTAATGCAGACCTCATTATTACTGTATTATATTCAGCAGGACGGGAGTTACTCACTGTCAAAATAATGCTATGCAAACTCTCTCTCCCCTTCCAGATGGCAAGTGAGCTTATGAAGGACCTTGTGGCCAATGGGAAGGTGACCCTGCACCACTGTGATGTGGCAGCCATGCCTCTGGCAGACAGCAGCATTGACAAAGTCTTTCACTGTAACTGCTACTATTTCTGGCCAGACCTCAGGAAGGGCGCCTCAGAGATACACAGAGTGATGAAACCAGGTAGGTACAGGCAACATCTATATAACAACATCTTTGTTTCACTAGACATCAGATGAACGCCTGAAATGATTAAAATGTGTGGCAGTGCATTGCCTTACTACCCAACTGATGTATTTGCCTTTTAACAAATACATTAGTTACCGCTCTGAACAAATGTGGAACAAGGAAGTATTCATTTGATTTAAGTTGGCTTCATTTCTATTCCATATTACAACTACTGGTACCAAGCCATTCAAAAGCACCTTGATTTTAATAGTTATTTTTCTTCTTCTTCTTCTTCTTTTCTTTTCTTTTGCCTGTATATTTTCAGTCTTGTCTCTATTGATTAGTTCTATGGGTTCTCCCTCATACGCAGTAAACACCAGTATTTTTGCTTCTCCTCAAGTCTATTTATGCTAATGTGGGATGTAGTCAGGTTTTGCATGTGATAGTTTCTTTCATCACAATGTCATGCCCTCAGGAGGACTGATGGTGACCACATTGAGACTGAACCATGTGTCTAACTTGGCATCTAAGCGAGCGATGCCAGGAGAAAACTGGCGCCCAGAGGCCTACATGACAGCTCTGAGGGACTCTGGCTTCACTGATGTCAGAATGGAGGACAAACAGGACAGCAGCATTACCTTTCAGGCTATCTACGCCAATGCCTCAAAATGAGATTGCACCGAGGCTACCAAGTTCCAGTGATTGGGATGTGTTGTACGGTCATAATATTTTGCAATTACTGTGTAATTTAATGCTCCAGAATTTTAAGATGGAAAAAATGTCACATGTACAAGAGCATGATCAGAAATTGGCATGTCTTGAGAATACAAGATTATACGATTATCAGTTAACATTAATGATGATATTACTACTAACACTATCAAGTAATTACAGTTGCACCATTTAAAAGAACTGCTAGAAAGTTGGTCAAATAAAAGTTCATGTCTGATATAGTCTGTGTCAACGCTCTAGCGTCAATTGAAGGAACTACATTACCCATAAGGCACTGCCGTAAACGCGGGTAGCAAGAATGACGTAGGAGGAGGGAAATCCAAAACAGGCCGTGGCGCTGCTACCGCCTGTGTTTTGCATACCTGATATCTGCTACGAAGTGGGCGACGTTCATTAAAGTTTAGGAAAGCAAAACAGTCTGAATTATTATTGAGGTAAGTGCTTATGAATTACTGAATATAGGACAAGCAACAGTTTATTTCGACTTCTGAATTCGGTAACGTTACTACGTTAACGTTGACCAGAGGCTAGAACGTCAACATTACCTAGCATAAAAAACACTGACATTCGACTAAAATACATTTAACAGTAATGTTATCCCTGGGTTAGCGTAATTACAAGCACTGATCCTTCTCTATAGCTCTAATAAATCAGTAGAAGGCGTCCTTATTCAGTCAGGTGTTTAGGTTTTAGGTGTTTCAGGTGTGTTTAGGTGTTTAACGTTACCCAAACTGACGTTATCAGCACTGCAGTTAATGTTGATCGGTATTTGTTATGCATGGCTTCAGTCTCGTTCACGTCGGCGACCCTAGTCCTTTAGCCAACGCAAGCAGGATGCAGAAGGCCTCCCGTTTGAAGCGTGAACTTCAGATGCTGAGCACCGAGCCTCCTCCCGGGATAACATGCTGGCAGACCGAGGAGCAGATGGACGACCTCCGGGCACGTAAGTGGTCTCACGTTCAAGCAGTGGTGGCGGAAGAAAGATACTCAAATCTTTAACTCGCGTAAAAGAGGCAACATCATGGTGTAAAATTACTCAATGTAACGTAAAAATCATGTCCTAGAACTGGAATGGACTGGAACAGGCATTTATTCAAGTCTTGCATTTAGTATTTTACTTAAGTAAAAGTGTTATTAGTATCAGCAGCAAAATGCATTTAGATATATATCAGGTATGTTCTTTTCAAAGAATGTCTCCTTTCAGTGTTTAAATACCGATTCGTTAACTTGGAACCTTGGGCTGGCTTCACACAATGCAACTTCCACGCAATTGGTTGCAGGTTGCAAATGAAACTTTTACTCCTGCCATGTCAGCAAACCCCTGTGGAACATTCCAAATGATGATGCAAACTGAATTTATAATTTTCATTGGATGGTTCGCCTGAAGCGCAAAATGGCATGGAACTGAAGCTGCATTTCAGCTGCACAATGTAAAGCCAGCCGTACTGGTGCCTAGTTTCAATTCTAACAATGCATAATTTTATGATCTCAACCTATGTTTGGTATGTGAAACCAAATTCTGCAAAGTAGTAACTACACCCTTCAGATAAGCGGTTTAAACTTCCATTTGAAATTTAGTGGTTTAAAAGTGTAAAGTCTTACAAAATACTAAAGCTCAAGTGTCAGCATCTCAAAATTTTACTTAAATGAAATACTAAAGTAAATATGCTTTGGTACTACCACCTCTGGGTTCAAGACATCAAATCTTAAGACAAATAAAGGCAGCATGTGTTCACAGAGAAGGCAATACAGGCATGACTTATCTGCCTTTTACGCTAATAAAGTTTGTTTCTCCCCATGTTTACAGAGATAGTTGGAGGAGCAGACACTCCATATGAAGGAGGACTCTTCTCCTTAGAAATAAAGGTCCCAGAGAGGTAAATTTGTTATAAAGTCTTATGCTGTTTAGAGGGATCTGTTTCCACTTGCCACATTATGAACCCATGTTATTTCTTTTAGTCAGTGGTCTGCTCTTTTCCTCTCCTAGGTACCCTTTTGAGCCCCCCAAAATACGATTCTTGACACCCATCTACCATCCAAATATTGACAATTCCGGACGCATCTGTCATGACGCTCTCAAACTCCCACCCAAGGTTAAAAAAAATCATATACACAAACCAAAATGTTTCTGTTTCACCTTCACCTTCATCATCTGTTGTTGTCTGTCTGCTACCAAAGAAATGAGGGAAGATAATGTAGCATATATAAAGTGTATATTTGTGAAATAGATTTAAAGTTTTGTACTTGTTGACCAAGGGAGCCTCATTTCTTTGACTCAGGGTGCCTGGAAACCGTCCCTGAACATCTCCACAGTCCTCACCTCCATACAGCTGCTGATGGCTGAACCCAACCCAGATGACCCACTCATGGCTGACATTGTGAGTCACACTTAGACATACATTCATACCACCATCCATATCATGCATTGGATAATCATATTAGAATACATGGTGTACATTTATATATGTATTTATTTATTGTTTAAACTTTTGCTTCTGCTCATCTTGGCTGGGACTCCCTCAAAGGAAATTTTTAAACTCAGTGGGACAATCCTTGTAAAATAAAGGTTAATAAAATACAAATAGAATTTCAGAAATGTTGGGAAAATTGGCAGAGAATTAGATGATTTTAATGCTTAAACATTACCCTCATATAAAAAGTGAAATATTCCCAAAAGCCACAGATTTTGTAAAATGAATAACCTTTTTAGATAGCAGTCTGAAGCATCTTTACCTCTTTAAATTTCAATAGTAATATGATTGATAGTTTTTTTTGTTTATCTTGCAACTCTACCTTATACACCTGAGGCACGCAGTTTAAAAATAATACTTGTGTTTTTTGATTGCAGTCAGCGGAGTTCAAATACAACAAACAGCTGTTCACAGAGAAGGCCAGGAAGTGGACAGAGAAACATGCTGTTCAGAAGAACATAGTAAGTCACTCTGGTCTCTGTAAGTGCAGCAGTCCTCAGCCCACAGCATTTTAATTTCTTTACAGATTGCCCCAGAGTGCTGGGGTGTGACATACTTACAGTTACCTTGCTCTTCACTCAGGGTTTTCCTTACATGTATTTTGCAGCATTGCTCCACCATTAAAACATTTTATTGCCACTCCTGTGGGACTTCAGAGTTTTATAAATTGTAATGATAATCTTTCTTGCTATACAGACATGGCTTCACTGCTAGGCTTACAAACTGTCTGCTGTGTTCTCCAACTTTAATGGAAACACTGGCCCAATCCCAGTCTCCACCCTAAGCCCTGAGCAGTGAACTCTCACAGACTAGAACCAACATGCGTGCTCAGTGTGAGTGCACGAATGTGTGAGATTTCAAGGGCTTGAAGATCTTTAACTGTGAGGAACGTGGGACAGTACAATTTGAAAATATCAGTTGGTACTACAAAATAACCATAGGATCGAAAAAAGATGAGGACATTCATCTATTGATTCATCATCATGTGATATTAGAACCAACTAGACAGTGTGCAAATAACCACTGAAATGTTTGTACTTACATATAGCCTTGTTTTTTCCAGTGGCTGTTTTCACATTTTGCTTTGTTTTTGTTTTTCTACACCGGGATTTCCCATCCCGGGTCATCCCAGTTTGAAAGTTACAATGCAATGGATTGTGGGAAATGCCCTCAACAAGATTGTGGACTTAGAGAAGGGCCCGCAAAGTCTAGAAAAGAACACTCGCGTCTTTGCCGATTTCACAGTGGGACAGCACTGAACCCTCACATACTAAAAGGGAACACATGTCTGTAAATGTGGACGTTTGGATTGGGCCTCTGACACTCACTGTATTAAGAGTGTGTAGCTTTTTCAATTTATGTATTTTTTTTTTCCTACCCACAAGGTGGTGCTGTGACTTCATCTTATTTGGGACGCTCCATACATGTCTTTTTCTTTAATGTTTGGTCCAACAAAGGCATGCACTTGTGTTAAATATACAGATGTCACATGTATGGTTTAATGTGGGATGTGGAGCAGCGTAGATGCACAATGCTATCATTGTCTAAAATAGCTGGTGTCTGTCTGTCTATTCAGGGAGTGGCAGAGAATGACAAAGAAAATACTCCGGACCAGAAAGTCTCATCTCACAAACGAGAGGCCCTCAGTGAACAACAAGAGACAGAGGCGGCGCCACGGGAAGCAAAGAGAACCTGTGTGTAGTTTAACACCTTAGCGCTCAGTCTTGACAAGAGACGGGTTTCTTCATCCAACAGTGAACATGTTTTATACATGTTGCTACATACGATTACTTTTTTTGTTTTTATTCAATCTTATTACTTACTTAAATTCATTTTATGAATGTGTTTCTTTGTGCCTTTTAAATCCAGAAATGTGCATATTTATGCATGTATAATGTCTATTATGTTGTGTAAAATTAAAGTTTATTTAAACACTGAGCATTTAAATGTATATTTTTTTAATGTTTTATATTAAATGCTCTGACCGCTTGTGTGGTGTGGACGTTTGGGAATAGTTGCACAAGCAGAGTAGTTTTTGAATATAGTATGAAGCTATATTTTTTTTTATTCAATCATATGCTTACCAGTTGTATACAAAGTATGTACATCCAAAATAGCAAGACTGTTGTTTTTTTTAAAAACTAGGAAGGATTTATTTCTTAATATATAAAATTATATATTTGCTGTTTATCATATAAAAAGGGAGACAAACATCATAAGGCTATAGTGAATCAATACCATGCTAGTTCAGAGGTAGTTACATTGTATGTACATATTGCTAGCCTACTCTAATTGTCTGTAGAAAGATCATAGCTACATCCCATTCAGTCTGTATGACTGCTTGCCTCATGTTGCGGATAACTGCATATTCATTTGAGACAAAACCATGTAAACTGTACTGTATGTGCGATCTGTTTCCTGTTGCATTTTGTTGCCACACAAAGCATAACATTTTTATAAAAGCTGTTACACAATTACACAAGAGTATCATATCTAACTGACAGTAAAATGTCTGTGAAAGAGAAATGTTAGCTTACTCTGGTAAAATGACCTGGTGTGTGCCCGATGATGAATCCCTTTATCTGAAATGAACCTTAGCAATAAGATAGAACATATATTTCAAAAACAAATAAGATAACTCCACTTAACATGTAACCAAACAATCTATAACCTCTTCTCTAAGCTGCACATCTCTCATAAGATCACATTTCAATATAAACATTTACACTTTAAAAATCTACTGGTTCTACTTAAATTCCCCCCACTGGCTAAACCACTGATTTGTCCGATGCTTAGATTTTCCGCGTAGTTAAAGTCTTTGATTCGAGCTTTCTGCTCATCATGTGAGTCCATGACTAACCCAGTCCACTGGATAGCATCTGAGATCATCTTGTCTTTGAACAGTAATGCCATGTTGTGATATTTCATTTTAATAGTCTTTTTAATAGTGTGAAGGGCAGTTGCAGTTTATGTTTTCAGGGGCAGTTTGTTCTCATAGACTTTGCTATAGGGCTCTTCAGTCTCTGTGTGGACCCTTTGTGAGGACTTTGGGAACTGATAACCCAAACCTGGTCTTGCTGCCACTGTTTGATGATGGTCCATGAATGTCCACAGTGTCCCAGATACCCAGACAGCGAGCTTGGAGGCTCAGGGGTGAGAGGGGAGAGAGGAAGGCAAGGGAGAGTGATAGAGAGTGCAAGTGTTGCTGCTCACATTTTGATCAAAACTCTTGAGACACTCCTCGTCTTTCAGGCTCCCTCTCTCTGTCACTCTGTCTCTATCCCTGGCCCTGGGAGAGGGTGTCTGGCAGGGGATGAGAGGAACGGAGGAGGAGGAGGAGGATGTGGAGGAGCAGTGGGAAAATCTGATTGGATCCAGCTGGGGTTGCAGGGAGACCCCGCCGCCGTACAAGGCATCGGCATCAGCGAGCGACACCTGCGTCATCGAATCAGAGCAGGAGCTCTTCTCTGTCTCCACGGAAACCAGCGAGTCCAGGGTGCGGTCCCGGCGCAGCTGTGGGCGTACTTTGGGGCGGGGCCAAAAGAAAAATTGAGAGTGGTCTCGTGTGAAGAGGAGGAAAAGGAGGGGGTTGAGGCAGGAGGGCAGGGGTTGGAGGAGCAGGAGGACTGATTTGAGCACCTCCTCCCCCAGAGAGAGGAGGCCCAGCAGGGAGCAGAGTGAGAGGAACGCTACAGGCACATAGAGGAGGCCGTTGATGAATATTAGCCAGGCCACATGTTTAATCATGGCGCAGTCCCACAGGCCCTCACACTCTCCCCTCAGTAACTCCCAGTAGAGCCGGATGTAAGACCCGGTGACTATAAGCAGACACAGGGTGTTCATCATGATGAGAGCCAAGGGGAAGCCCAGGGAGGAGGGCGGCCGAGAAGAAGGGGGCGGCAGGGGAGAGGGCAGACAGAACGGAGACGACCCGTACTCCCCCACTCCCACCAGTGGGAGAGAAGCCAGGATGAGGGAGAGCGTGAGGCAGAAGAGCGCACACGTGCGCACACTCCCAAGAGATGGTGATTTCCCATAGGCGCGAGCGCACGTCACACTCACGCCACACTGCACGGCTGCCAGAGTCAACAGCAGCACGCTGGCCTCAGACGCAAACACCCACACCCATCCGGTTGCCTGACAACCAGGACCCCCCTCCCAGCGAGCGCCATGGTGGCCAAACTCTCCCAGCGTTAGCGCATCCACGAGGGCCAGGGTGCATGTGCACACGCCCGTCAGCAGGTTGGAGGCGCCCATGCAGGCCACAGTGAAGCGGAGGGGGGAGAGGTAGCCAGCTGAGCCGAAGAGGGAGAGGAGCAGGAGGGAGTTCCCCAGCAGAGACACCAGGGAGATGGACCACAAGCCCACACGAACCAGCCAGCTGCCCAGCAGGGAGTCACAGGGGCGGAAAGGACCTGCAACATTGCAAAGAACACAAACTGTCAGCAGTGCATTAAAAGCCTGCAAATACTCAAGTCACTTCATAGCCTTTCTGCAATTTATTGGCTCTTGTGACTAAAATGTCTGATGGTCGATAACAGCATGACTGTGCCATTTAGAATTAGATTTACCTGGAATAGGTGTGCACTGGACGCTGGTCTGTAGTTTGGATTCCTCTATTTCTAGCTGGAACTCCTCCAGGTCAGGGTCATCTGGAATATGTAGTATTATAAGAGTCAAAGGTCAGTGAAACAGCTCTTTACAGCTTGCCGCACAAGTCCTATGAACTTTTGTGCAAGAGTTTATTCTGCATGGGCGTAGTGTATGTCTGGTAGAGTCTGTGGGACTGGCACAAGGAGGTGAGGATCATAGGGTGGCGATCAAACAACCTTTTGAAGTGAAATGAAAAATCTATCTCTAGAAGTTAACTGGCACCCACATAAATTTCATTCATCAAGACTGTTTTCATAGAATTAAAGGTGAATAAATTCTAATCAGTGTTATGTCATTGTCTATTCATCTTTTGTTATTGTTATCTTTTGGTAAACCCAGCCATTGTTTCTTTTCATGTTTAATGGAGCAAGTTTAATAGTTTTAATTTCGACATAATTTGGGTTCAACAGTGTTTATATTTTTAGCCCGCAGTAGGAATGCATGGTAGGGTAAACACTCAAGTGTAAGTGGGTTTGTGTCAGCTGCCAGGTAGCTGTGGTTTCACTGAGGCTCTGACATGTTTCAAGCAGGCTTGTGTCAATAATTCAAGACATAAATAGTGCTAGATCCTGGTGTATTGGCACTGAACACAGGCATATGGGCCTCAGATTTCCAACTATTAACTTTTCCCATCGCCCTGTGTGCCCATAATGTGCACTCTAGATGTGGATTCGCAGCTATCGAGTGACTTTTTTCTTACAGTGTGTGTCAGCATGGATCGGGTACATGGCCACTGTCCTCTTTTGTAGGTCTTCGTCAGCATTGCCCTGCTCTGCGTCCCACTGGCTGGCTGACTTGTAGCTGTCACAGGAGCCATACACACAACACTGATAGGCGTAGGGCATCTCAATCACCCTGGGAGAAACAGAGAAAGGAGTTATGACACGAAAAACATGAGTACAAACAAAATGTCCAGCGAAATACACACGTGAACTTTCAGAATATTTGGTGACAATTTCATTAGAGGAGTAGGTCACCCAAAATACAGAAAAAGATATTTTCCCCACTTATCCCCAGTGCAGTACTAGTTTCTGCTGAAGAACTCTGGAAAACTGTGCGTATCTGCCCCGAACTAGAGGCAGATAGATATAGTTTGCTGGTACTGTTCAGTAGGAAATAGTTCCAAACAAAACTCTTTGGATTATGCCAGGTATTTGTGTCATTGTTTTTGGAAAAAGTTGAGTTATTTGCATGTTAGTTTTACAAGAGCTCTTCAAACAAATGCCCATCCATCCCACTGTATTTGTGTGCAGGGTGACAGGGGCGACCGCAGTGGACTGCAAACCTCTCACAGAAACCATCTGGCTGGACAGAGCACGGTGGGGGTAAGTGGGACAATCTTTTTATGTATTTTGGGTGAACTGTTCTTTTAATGAGCAAAGTGTGAGCATTAGCAACTTGAACTTTTGGATAAAATCCAGCGTTGTGCTTAAGTAAACGAAATAAGTCATGACTGTAGTTGCAGTGATCAGTTTTACTGATCTCTTTCTGTGGTGGATGTGAGTATATGTGTGTGTGTTTGTGTGTGTGTGTGTGTGATGCATTTGAAGTGGCAGTCTGCCAGGAGTTTTGTTTTCGACTTTATGCCAAGTGTTATGCTGTCATTGCCACAGGATCATTTCCCATTTGAAACCCGATAGCCATTTTGACTCCATTAACTCTTGCCTCACCTTGCCAGGCCTTTGGGGATGCTGATCAAACTAACATGAACAAACTTGCTGATGGATGGTTCTTATAGGTGAAGTTCATTTCAGGGATGGCTTGCAGTCTAATTAGTCCATTGTAAACCTCGGGTGTTTTTGCTGTAATGAGGATATTTATGGAAAGCTGAGAGATGGGAGGAAGGGTAATTGAGGAGAAGGGAGGAGTGTTCATATGGTGTGTTTTGCCTGCCAGCCAAAGGATACAGACTTGGGTCAGCAGCCAATAAGCTGAGCTGAAAATAGGCCTGTCAAGCAACACCTGGGTTTGCGGAGATGTGTTATTGTTCATCTTGTATCGTGTTTTTTTTAATAGATAGAGGGATGCAAGATGGTGTGTGAATGTTTTACCTCATACGGGGGAAGTGATCAGGGCTGAAGGCCTCATACAGCTCCATGTTGCCCCTCAGCTTGAGGTGGGTGAGACTCCCCAAACCTCCAACTGGTACTGAGTTAAGGCGGTTCTCAGTCAGGTCACTGAGAGTGAGAAAAGAGAGAGACAGGCAGAGAGAGAGAGAGAAAGGGGCAGGTCAGGGCAGATGTTGTTTACAATAGCCCTCTGAACACCCATTCTTCCAAGCATGTTTTGATTGCAGATGTTGCCGAGGGTCATCTGCGGTAACAAGAAGACCTTGTCTCAGAAATTATAAAATGTTCAAAGGAGGCTCTTTATGAGATCCGCTCCAGATAATATTTCCTGTCAGATTTAGTGCATCTGCTTGTTTAGCTAGGCATAGTTTATCCAGTCTTCACACACTAATGCAGCTTGTGTTGGCATGAACCTGAGACGAGTCTGCCGGCCACACAGAGGAGTTTTCAAACAGTAATTACATATCGGTGTTCTCTGTAGATCCTGCCAAAGACAACAGCTTCTCCATGGCACACACAGTCAAGCATGGAGTGTTTGTGTAAGGCCAAAGCCCTGACATAAAGCATTGCTTTAATTAAAGATACACAAACGTCGGTATTCCCTCTCGGGGAGGAGAGGGACTCTGATGAAGGACCAGATGAGACAGGGGAGAGTTTTACTGCTGTGTGTCTCAGCTCATAAGTTTACTCACAGTTTGATCAGCGAGTGCAGAGAGGCGAAGGCATCTGGGTGGATCCACTCGATGATATTCCAGCTCAGATCACTGACAGAGAATTGAATGAAAGTGAACTGAGTTGAACCGAGCAGCAGTGCAAGTGCAGGAAAAAAAAAATCTCAGTCGCCACTAGATGTCAGTACTGAGTCGTAAACGTAGCATGTAGCCCCGGGCGATGCATTTCCAAGAAAATACTGTGAAAGGTGCGGGTGAAAACATTTAATTGGGACAGAGGTTGACTTACAGAGCTCGCAGAGAGGTGAGCTGCTGGAAGGTGCTTGACTCGATCCTCTTGATTTGGTTATGCTGCAGGCCTCTGTGGAGATAAAAGTGCACACACTCTGTAAATACACTATACGTGCACTATACACAATGGTGTGTGTGGGGGGGGTTAAAGTACTCACATTTCCTGCAGTGCAGAGCAGTGGTAAAAGCTGGGCAGATCCTCTATCTGGTTGTAAGACAGCTCCCTACAACACACACACACACACACACGGAAAACACACATAAAACACAATGACCAGCTGTGGATTTATGGCGTGGGAAATGATGGGGGTGACAGTATTATTCAAGTCTTCGGGGTTGAACAGTCAGTGCTGCGAGCAAGGCGATAGCAGGACAATAATTTTGGGGCTGGTTGGATTTCATGGCGTGGTAATTGTACAAATGATTGCTTGGGGGTACAGCTCGCCTCAGTTGGGTTTTGCGTATCCGTTTTTCTACCTCTTTGAATGTGTAAGTGCATATGTGCGTGTGTGTGTGTGTGTGTGTGTGTGTGCACGTGAACTCACAGCACTCTGAGGCGAGGCAGCTGCTCGCACAGATCCTGAGGGAGAGCCGAGAGACCGGCCCTGGTCAGCGTCCTGTAGAGGGAGAGAGAGAGAGAGAGAGAGAGAGAGAGAGAGAGGAAGAGGATGAGTAATCCATTCGCCTGTTAGCTGTGAA
>OMLF01050403.1:0-15353 GCA_900302615.1 Holocentrus rufus
CAAGCTTTATATTCCCTGTGTGTGTGTGTGTGTGTGTGTGTGTGTGTGTCTGTACGTGTGCGTGCATGCATGTCGTGGTTAATTAAAGAGCATAAAGAGAACACATGTAAGAGAGTATATGTTTATATTGATTCATTATTTAAGTGTTTTATTTATTGATGGATTTGAATAGATGGCATGAACATATGAAAAATTAAGATTAGATAAGATTTCAATATATTCATCTGAATTCATTTGTTTTAAATCGTACTTTCCACTAGGTAGTAGAGGGAGTTGTAGTGCTGTCTCGATCCCACAGTAGTAAACTCCTCTATCACTGAAACACCACAAACTATACAATACACATTTTAAACAACAATCATTCAGAAGTTTCACCACATGTGTATCATCCTTTTATTGTCATTTCCCACTGATTGCTCTTTATTTCCTCCACCAGGCATCTAAAACCTGAGTGCCTCTAGTTGCAATAATTCCCTTATGTGTATTTCTCTTTCAGCATAAAAGATCATAGCTAGAGACATTTATCAAGCTATTATGAACAAAAATCACAAGCCTGATATCACAAACACTTTTAAGCAGCATTTAGAAGGAGGGTTATGATTATGCTTTTATAGACCAAAATTTATATTATACATACTAAAACACTCAGACAAATGTGTCTATAAGCATTATGTAAGACAATTAAGTCCTCAGTTACTGATAGAAAATATTCCACCTTCAGCAGTGCAAACTTCATATACTATACACACTGCTGTCTTAACTTTCATGTGATGATATAATTTCATATTTGATCCTTGACACTTTGTTTTTGTGAATGACCACTGCAGAGATCATGCCAACAGCTGCAAGAAGACATCCAGCGATGAAAACCAGGTTCAGGTTCAGGTTGGTCACTGGAGGAAAGAGAAGCACAATTTGAATCTGGCCTCCTCAAAAGCCTTCCAAGAGAATCAAACAAAACAGGGAAGCTTTTGTAGAAACTGTTTCATTTTAAATTCATCACACACTGGAGAAAAAGCTTCAGCATTTACCTGGGCTCTCAGTTGATCTTTTCAAGCGCAGGGGTCCCTGGGAAACAAAGTGTCTTGCACTTTGGATGATGGCCTCTCTCTTGTGACGGTGAGACCGAGAAGAATTCGATTTGATGCATCCCTGAGAGCACCTGGTGTTGGGGTTCCCAGCTTCACACACCATGGACGAACAGCTGATGTACACCTGAATACAATGGGATGAGTATCATTATATTAGTGGACTTAAATTGTAACTGCCAGTATGCAAACAGCAGAGTTGTAGTCACAAGACGAGAACCCTCTGCTCCACTTTGTGTCTGCATGCAAGACCATCCTTTTCTACCTTTCATCAATCCATCCAAACCTCAATTATATCAAAATCATGTGACACATGCTAGTTTTTAAATGTTGTAATGTAAAAAAAAAAAAAACAGAATCATAACATTTTGCAACGCATTTTGCAGTGCAAAATAGAAATATTTTGCACTAGCTCTTTACAGGAGCTTGCTAGTTCCCTTGTAGCTAAATACTTCATTCCTCACCTGGTTATACAGTCCAATGAACTTAAAGGCCTCTATGCTGAAACTGAAATGCCTCTGATGCTTCGCTGTATAGACTTTAACAGTCTGGTCCACTTTACACCTAGTCAAAACAAAAAAGACAAGAGAAACATTGCCAGAGTAGCACACCTTGCATTGGATGATAGATGTTTGTGTTTTTACTGTTTTGCACCAACAAATGCACATTTGTGCATTTGTGACAGCAGACATGTCCTGCTGGACCAGAGGTTTAGCTTTGTAGCACTTAACTCTCGTCGTTGTCCCCGACTAGTACCTTGCATGTGTTGTATTAAAATCTGTCCCAGATAAGCGGCAGAAAATGAATGAAGGTAAGGAAATATGAAGGATAAACCCTCAGGTGAGAGGCAAAATGCCATGTAAGTAATTAAGTAAGTAATTAGTAAGTAATTTGGTCTTTGCTCTGTTGACACTAGAGGTGAACATACCCATTTTCTATGATGGAGTAGGTCGGCTTGTAGTTGGGGTTATCATATGGAGCAGCTCTGCAGGACTCCACAAACAGCTCGGTGTTGTTGATTGTAGATGTTGCTTCTATCTCCATGTAAACCCTTTCCCCGACATCATACTCCAGAGGGTATGAATTTGGATCCATCTTCATTTGGAAGTGGCTGCTGTGGTAGAACTCAAACTCATAGGTGAAAGTACCAAAGCCTTTCTCCCACACTGTGACATTGTTCCTGTGGACATTGAAACCCAGTGTCACATTTCCTCTCTTGGGGTACTGGCAGTAGAACTTCAGTTCCAGCAGGTTCCTCCTGGTGATGAGGTCGTTGACATTGTTGAGAGTAGTGATTACATTTTCGAACATTATGTTGTCGTCATCTTCCTGCAGAGTAAAAAGTGATTGATTCAGTCCTGCAACTGGAAAGTAATACCGGTAACTCAATCAGAAACTCATAGCGTAATTTAGACAACTTCATGATTACCAAATGAACACACTAGATAGCTAATGAAGGAAATCCAACCTACTATAACCTAGGAATGACTTGTTTACCTCGATCTGAGTGCCACAAGCATTGAGGGGGAAGACTGCAATGATGTGAGTGCTGTTGGAGTGTTTCTGTAGGCTGCACACTGTGTTGCTGGGATCATTGAGCCGCAGATGATCCTCACGAATTCCAGTGAATGAGGATTTTTCCACTTCTACTGTCATTGTAGACTCTTGGCATATCACAGTGACTTTAATTGGAGGAAAGGATTATAATTTAATCATTCATTGCAAATGGAACACAGCTTTTATGCACCTTAAAAAAAAGTCTCTGCTGCACTAAAAATGGTTCTCCTGTGGCTTCCAGCCCTGTAGCATCTCATTTAGCATGTGATATTACATGTAGATACGTAACACAGTATATACATTTACAGTTTTTATGTGTCAGATGTTGAAATAGCCATACCAGTAAGGCTTACCATTCTTCCGCCAAACTTCCACCACAACACATCGCATCTCAGACTGAAAGAAGCGAGACCTGAAGACCATTGGCAAAGATAAATTTAAGGCCTTTACAGAGGACAGTAAAGCTTGTTACAAATTCCAACAATTAGATTGCTTTGTAATTGTTAAAATTATGATTTGTTTAGTTACCCAATGAAAATTCCAGGTCAAGGTCAACACAAAAGTCTATTTAAAATAACCAATGTAAGATTTTTACTTTAAAATTTCCCACAATCTTCTCAGTAGGTCAAAAGATATTGTTGAGGGATAAATTTACTGATTCCCCGTTTGGTTTGTTGTCCCTTGTATGCAGTATGATTTATTTTTTGAGGGCCATAAAAAACTCCTCCCCTATAACTGGAGCCTCTCCCGTCCCTTATAAATTTATAATGTCAAGCAGCTCCCCCAAGGACTAAGTATGGCAGAGGAGCACCAATCTGAATTTTAAATATTATTGGTACACTGAATATGAGTTGAATGTGTTACTCTCACATAGAGCAGTTTGAATTCTAAGTAGTATTGAATTAGTTCGATTGGGAGAATTCAAATAATTTTGTAACTTGGACTGGGTACATTGTTCCTGCAAAATGAAGCATTTTTGCTGATTATTTTATGGAAAAATTATAAAAATAGTGCTTAAATAGTGCTCCTATGAACCAGTTCACTTCTGATGCTGTTATAAGAGGATGAAGACATGGCTTACCCTGCTACTGATACAGCCACAAAACAAATGGGGATATGATCTCCCAGGTCATCTGGAACAGGGGTCCATCTAATGGCAAACTGATCTTTTGTGATCCTGTGCTTGGTGATACGCAGGGGCCCACTGATGACGACATCCTGTAGTCTGTATGAAAACAAACCAACAAGTCTGAGGTTATATCTAATTTGCTGAAATGACGAGAATATTTTGCTGCTACAAGACTACCACTGTTTACACCTATTCTCCCTTACTTTGAATGTTTAGCTTGTGCTTTGACTCTGATCTCTATTTCTTTGCTGACTTCAGCTTGGAGACGTCGTCCAGTTCTGGGTGTTGGGTGCAGGAACCGAGGCAAGAACTCTCCCTCACGGCAAGACGGGACTACTGGATCAACTGCAGTGCAAATCAATTTAATGCCAAAATGCAATATGTTCCACAGCTATAAGGCTCACAAGACTAAAATGTATGCACAATAGCGGGTAAGTAAAACTGCAAAATATACCTTATAATAGTCAACAATCTACTTTTACTATTTTGTGTGTATACAATATTTCATACAAATGTATAAAGGGAGAACATTATCTGACTCACCTTGAAAAGAGAACTGCAAAGGAAGTTTACTGAGAGGACCGGTGTAAGCATGCACACGTCCCTTGGTGTTCATTGGGCTTGTGGTGTTTGTGATTGTGCTGGAATTTGTCCGTGTTGGATGTGGGGTGCTGGTTTGATGCCAGGGACCGGCCGTGGCATTAAGCGAATGCCTGCTTCTTCTCGCAGTCAGTGGAGACCTGGTGGACCGAGATCCATCTGTGTAGGCCAGTGTGATGGGGCGCTGCGGGAAGTCCTCCACCACCAACTCAAATCCATAGACGCCGGTGAGAGAGAAGCCACTATAGCGCAATGTGCAAGAGCCCTACCAATGTGAATGTAAGAAGAGGTAGTGTGAGACATAGCCTACTAAAGTTTCAACTTTAAACTCTATGTAGCCCAAGTTTTAGCCTAGACATTTATAACATTTAAACCTTTTTTAAAATGTTTAATCAATGTACAATTATTTAGTGGGAAATTCATTTTTCAACCAACCTCGTCTAGTTTAAACCGTGGAGGGTGCGTGCACTTGTAGCACTCTGTACCCTTTGCACTTGCATATCTGCATCGAACTTGGTCACCATCAGCATCAAAGGCCATCAGTTTGTATGAGCGTGGGCAGTTCTTAGGAACTCTGAATGCATGTATTAACAACAGTTATTCACAGACTTTTTCCAAACAACAAGCAAGTACAGATAAACAGGCAAGACAACAAATGTCAGTAGTAATAGAAAATGCAACATTATGATAAAGTTGAAAGAAAGGTATAATGCTATAATGTAATAACAGTCAAACAGTATCGTCCTTATTCATCATGGCAAGCACTTAAGAGAGAAAAGTTGTTTTTTTTATCCTCTGACAGCTCCCAAGTAACAAACTTGCAATATCTACTGTGTGCACTGTCACAGTATAGGGCTCCAAAAACTGAGCACCTCATTTATTTTGCAGACTTGTTATGCATCAAACCATTGAACTATGACATGATTATTATCATAGGACATTTTAACTTGCATGCACGATGCTGCAGACTTCAAAGAAATTGATTTTACTGGTGTTTTAAGCTCTATGGATCTCACTCTGCATGTCCAAGGACCCACTCACCAACATGGACACACCCTGGATCTTACCCAACAGGAAGATGAGATGAGTTCCTGCTTTTTTGTTTTTAGGAAATCCACATTACAACAGGCAATCAAAGAGGTGAATATTCTGATTAATTTATAAAGTAACCTTGCATTCATCCAAGAGAATGCAGTGTTTATTTGAGGTCAATGCTGTCATTTAAATGATGACCTCAAGTTACTGTGGTCATGTAGGAGACTTACCGCAGGAAAGGTAGAATGGCGACATCTGGAGATCTGTTTGGTTTTCTGGTGTCAGATCTTGTTCCCAAATCCACTGCAGTCAGTAGACTCCAGTGTCTGAAATGGTTGCGTGTTGAGATCCAACAACAGCTACCTTCCCTGGTGTATGGAAGCAACCATTTAATATTAACATCTAAACACCACTACTTAGTTTTATCATTGTCAGAACCATGGCAAATATGAATTTTTGCAACAATCAATTCAACCTTCAAAAAAAAAGTGCTGGGCAATTTGTGACTGGATAAATAAATAATATTTAATTAATAATAATAAAATAAACAGTAATAATAACAATAACAGAGGAAATAACAATTATGTGATCTGAGGAAAATAACCCACCTCATTTGAAAAGGTTTGTCACTTGGGATGTTTCTTGTCATGACTGTTTCAGTTTCACACCACTGCTTGGTGGATTTTGGTGCATCGGTGCTGCTGTCAGTTTTACCACGCTCACGTCTGACTTGGGAGCCACAGTTACCACGGTAACAAGGCCAGGTGTGGTAAGCACATCGAGTGAAGGTTCCCTTGTAGCGAAAACCCACCTGTGGAATGAGATCATATTATATTAACTGGTATAATTTGCCATATTTTATATATAATTACTATATTTTTCATTGTTACTGACTATATTAATAATCAGAGCACACTAAAACAGAACCATACTGCAAGGTTCATATCATTAGGATCTTGTAAAAGTTGTGTCCTTCACCTTAAATGTTCCATCTGGGTTTCTTCCCTTGGCTATAAAGGTCATGGAGCCCCCAAAGTAGTGTGATGCAGACGCCAGCGAAACCAGTATCAGCTGCAGCAGGAACAGCAGTGTGGGAGCCATGGTGCCTGACACACAACTCTCTGTCCCACAATACTGTGCCTCTCACATCCACCTGCAGCATCTTTATATACCCTCTGACCTGAGATGATGTCAGCAGCTCAGGTTGGAGAACATCCTACCAGGTTTCTTGGGAAGCTCACTGTGCGTCTCAGAATTACAGGCCACATGCAGAACTGGTTTTGGTGAGCCAGCAAAGTGAATAAATATGACACATACAATCAATGCTTTCTTAGGAAAGCCTTGAAAGAAGTCCCTCCATAATCTGATTACCATATTATATTTAAAGTCATTCAAATAAATGACAGGCAAGCATGAAGGGAGATAGTCTGAACAACAGGTTATGAGCAGAACACAGTTTAATTTTTCATTAAATGCTGTCAACAGCTTCCACCCACAGACAGCCTCATACTGAAATACTTTGAGTTGCGAATAAAAACAAACAAAATAGTGCATACGTGCAAGAAGATAATGACTCAAGAAAGAGTTCTTTTCATTTTCACTTTGCATTAATTCCAACGAATTTTATCTTAGTGGCATTGATTCATGGACTGATAACTGCCTTCTGTACGTCCCAAGTCTCCATTCGTGTTACACATGAATGTTCAGTATATTTGCTGTGTCTGTATTTATTTATGAACAGAGATTACACACATCCATTTTTTTAATACTCAAAATGCATGGCTACAGCATGCTGTGGTTGCATTTTTTTGTCTCTCACAACAATAACTAACAAACAAAAGTAAGTGCAAAGAAGTGCAAACAATACAAACTAAAGAATTGGAGGTCTTGGAGTCTCTAATTCCTACAGCGGTTTTGCAGTTACAGAAGTAATCCAGAACAAGAAAGGTTGCATATTTTCTTCATGATAGCGCAGACATTGGAGAACATCCTGGCTTCACAGAGTGGGAAAGATCACTCTGTCTGTGTTGTAGCCCAGACCGGCTCTGGAGGAACTTTAACTAAAGACCAACAGGTCAGACAGCATCCACTTCTGAACTTATTTCTACTGACGTGTGAAGATGCTGGATGACCTCTGCTGACCTCTCTGGACCAGGATACAACAGGATATGTGACAGGAATGGGTTCCAAAGGACAGGGTATGAGTTTACCTGAGTGTGATGAGGGGGTTTTTGTGTCTCCGTGACCCCCAGAGGTGTGTGGGCTGCTGCCAGCAGTGAACAAATCATCTGGAAGAATATAAAGATTTCAGAGAGGGATTCAGTTAGGCATTGAGGCAGAACGATGCTGCTTCATTTAGTGCATTTATCATTTTTCTGATAGGAATCATTTTCTCTAATTACAAATAAGAAGTACTGGCAACGTGAGTTCCCAACATGACATGAGCAAAGGTTAGTTGGTCCTCACAGTATATTAAGTCTCCTCAGTTTGCTAATATTTTTTATAAATATTTATTTTCGGATGCAGGCTTACAGAGTGTCTGGGATGTTCTGTCAAACCATTCATCATAAAACAAGATGGTCAAGATAGGCAGATTTTCAAATATTCATTTATAAGTTTATACATAATAGCTCATCATGCACACAACTACAAATGCTCCACGCTCTCATGTTTCCTCTCAGCTCTCTTCCTCATGCACTCTCTTTGCTGAAGTGGAGGATAAATGACACTGACTGACCTTTTGCTCATTTCCTCCTGACTGCTGCATTCTTTTTCTCTTGTTCTTCTGTCTGTGTCAGAGGGCAACAACTGTTTCAAGATCAATTTTCAGTTAGAAATGATCTATTTATTGTTTTCTGCTACTTTGTAAATTCAAAGTTGGACTAAGATGTAACCAGGAGACCAAGGATAAGGAGGGCAACAACACAGTGTCTTGTTGGTTTATCAGCTGCTGCTCAAATACATTTTGTCCGTCTTCCTGTAACTTCAGTTAAGCATGACAAACTTGTTTGTGCTCTTTGCTGTAATTTATCTCCTCTGGTGTTCATAAGACTAAGTATAACTAAATATGAGAATCAGTTCAAATTGCTTCTATCATGCCATGTCCTGCTCCTTTTGCCCGTAAACCCTTGTGTTTTGGAGTCGTCTTGCAGTTGCTTTGGTTTACATTCTCACTCCTTATGAACCACACAGCAGGTGTCTCAGTGGAGGAATTTGGTGCCATGTGAGTTCAAACGGTATTGAATTCACCACACCGAACAAACCAAAGGACGAAAAACACCCAGAGTTCACATAAACTGCTTCTAACATGCTCGGTGTGGCATTTTTTGTGCATTATGATTATTTGAATCATGTGAGTACGCTGACAGAGAGCATCACCACTGTTCTTACTTTCTCTCATTAGTGTCTCCTTAAATCAACTAATTTCACCAATATAGGAAGCCTTGTTAACACAGACACGTAATGAATCAAGTTGTTACAGTTACTTTTTAGACAAAGTTTTCTGAATTTATTTCAGACACGTGACTCTGCTATAAGAGTGCAGCTTCATTTGACTGCAGAACATCCGTTTTACCACCAGATGTCACCCATGAGCAGTATGAATGAAGTTTCAAGTAGTGAACCTGTCTTCAATACAAAGATTGAAAAAGGTTCAGAGCTTCATAAGGCCTTGTTTTGCAATCACTTAATGGTGGCATAAATTGGGAAGCATTTGACATCAGGGAGGGTACAGCCAAAATAACAAATATTAAGGCAATCAAAACAATCTTTCCTAAACTCAAACAAGAAGAAGAAACATACAAGCAACTTACCAAACTGCCAAACACAGAAACAGGAGAAAACAAAAGGTTACAAAAAGACATGGCTTCCCTCCCCCATCACTTCCAGGATTTATAACCAATTAAGTCAATTAATTATTTACAGCTATTTACAAAAGTTTTCTATATGCTATTCAAGAGGTTACACAACACTGGGTGGTCTTATCAATCCATACAATAATAATGGAACCAAGGTTGCCAAAATTAGCTACAAACTGAGCTAACATGTTGGGAGCGAGGCAGGATAAAGTCAAACTCACTGGCAGCAGTGAGGTTCAAATCCTTGGGCCTTTCTAACTGAGGTCCAATCAGCAGCCAGGATACACTGACTCAATCAAATCAGCACCCCACAGGTGCAGCATGTACACCACACACACACACTATGCATGGTTATGGAGCATAACTACAACTATTTGTCAGTTTGCCATCTTATTCTATAGCTTTGTTAGAAAAGAAGTCAAAAAGTGAGTTATTTGATTATAGATTGCAAATGAATGAGGTAAAATTAAGTAACCTGTGGCAGATTACAGAATGTGAATGTGAACTCCCAGCCCTTATATATGGATTGAGCCTTAACTAGTAATGTTGCTACCACAATGTTGAAACAATCAAACCTAAGCTAGTAATAGATCATCACAGATCTACTGCAAAGAAGACCTATCTTTACTTACTGTGGTTATCTGAACATTAGCCAGTTTACATGGATTAAAATTGCATTCTTTCAGTCACTACCTTTACAGCCTTAATCAATGAGCTGTCAGTGGTAATTTAAATGTAAGTGCAAAACACACTGCTCGGTTTTGCATATGCGTGTGCATGCATGTGTTTGTGTGTCATGGTGAAGAATCAACGTTGATAAAGAGAAAAACTACAAAAAACAGTTTATGATTTTATTGATTTGTTATTAAAGTGTATTACAATTGGACGACTGTCACCTCCATATTTTTAATCAAGTGATAGTTTGGACTTATGATGGCATGAACATTTGATTATGATTTCGATTGTTAAGACTAGATGGAGTTACAGTATATTTATATGGATATTTGTCTCAAATTAGATTTTGCACATAGCAGTAGAAGGAGTTGCAGAGCTCCATGGATCCCACACCTCCTCCATCACAGAAAAATCACAAATTGTACAATACACACTGTAAACAACAATCACCAAGAAGCTGCACCACCACACCTTACTTTAGTAATTCTCTCGTGATTATTTCTTAATTCAGCAGACAAGATCATAGCTGGAGACATTTATCAGGATGCTATTATAAACATCACAATCCCTTCAGGTTAATGTGTTCTCTAGTGTTACATAAGGCATTTAAAATCCTCAAAAAATCCAAAATCCAGTTATTGATAGAAAAGAATATCCAATTTTCAGCAGTGCAAACTTGATATAATGCACACACTGTTGTCTTAGGTTTCAAATGATGACAAGGGTTGATATTTGACGCTTTTAGTTTTGTTTTTGTGAATGATCACTGCAGAGATCATGCCAAGAGCTGCAAGTAGACATCCAGCGATGAAAACCAGGTTCAGGTTCAGGTTGGTCACTGGAGGAAAGAGAAGCACAATTTGAATCTGGCCTTCTCAGAAGTCTGCGAGCCCCCCAAGGGTATCCAACAAGGCAGGTGAGCTTTTCTAGAAACTGTTTATTTATTTTTTTAAATTAAGAACAGACTGGAGAAAAAGCTTCAGTGTTACCTGGGCTCTCAGTTGATCTTTTCAAGCGCAGGGGTCCCTGGGAAACAAAGTGTCTTGCACTTTGGATGATGGCCTCTCTCTTCACAAGAGAATGTTCAGACTTGGATTTGGTGCATCCCTGAGAGCACCTGGTGTTGGGGTTCCCAGCCTCACACACCATGACCGAACAGCTGATGTACACCTGAATACAATGGGATGAGAATCATTATATTAGTGGACTTAAATTGTAACTGCCAGTATGCAAACAGTAGAGTTGTAGTCAGACCCCCATGCTGCTGCTTGATGCACTTCATCAATCCACCCAAACCTCAATTATATCAAATAATGTGACACATGCTGGTTTTTAAATCTTGTCAAATGTTTTTTTTTATTATTACTATTATTCATTTAATTATTTGGCACTAAATATTCACATGAACATATTCCCCTGAAGCTCCTCACCTGGTCATGCATTCCAATGAACTTGAAGGCCTCCAAGCTGAAACCGAAATGGTTTTCGTGGCTCCTTGAATGGATTTGAGTGGTCTCGTCCACTTTACACCTGAGCAGGACAAAAATGACAAGGGAAACATGGCCTCTGTAATTTCATGCCTTACACAAGATGAAGCTGAGGAGCAGAGATTTGGGGTGTTATTGTTTCGCACAGTGTCCTTGCATGTGTACATGTCTGCTTGTGTTTGTGTGTATGTGTGTTACACCCTGTTATTATTTTTTTAATGTTTACTTCAACAGTTTTAAAGCTATATGTGAAGTTGTTGTGGGACGTGATTCAGTTAATTCAAAAGTATGATTGACAGGCTCAGAGAAAGCAACATGATTTATGCCAAAGATGTCAAATATGTGATGTGAAGCAATAACTTCTACATAAATACATGGTCACCTCACATCTGTTAGATTCTTGGGTAAGAACACACAGTCATTTAGTAATTACAAAAATTCATTTGTTCTTTCCTATGTTAATACTAAGGTGTGAGTTTACCCGTTTTCTATGATGGAGTAGGTCGGCTTGTAGTTGGGGTTATCATATGGAGCAGCTCTGCAGGACTCCACAAACAGCTCGGTGTTGTTGATTGTAGATGTTGCTTCTATGTCCATGTAAATCCTTTCCCCGACATCATACTCCAGAGGGTATGAATTTGGGGCCATCTTTGTTCGGAAGTGGCTGCTTTGGTAGAACTCAAACTCATAGGTGAAAGTACCAAAGCCTTTCTCCCACACTGTGACATTGTTCCTGTGAACATTGAAACCCAGTGTCACATTTCCTCTCTTGGGGTACTGGCAGTAGAACTGCACTTCCAGCAGGTTCTTCCTGGTGATGAGGTCGTTGACATTGTCGACGGTGGTGATTTCATTCTTGAATATTAGGTTGTTGTCATCTTCCTGCAGAGTAAAAAGTGATTGATTCAGTCCTGCAACTGGAAAGCAATACCAGTAACTCCCAGTGTTATTTAGACAGATTCGTGATTACCACATGAGCACAAAGTAACTGAGTACATTTACTCAAGTACTGTACACAAAGTGATAGTTCAGATGCCTACCCATATTTTGGTATGTGTTGCTACATGCAAGTGTAATAGACCTTCAAAGTTTGACCAGTCAACTTCCCTCCTGCTAGAAGAATGCACGCTTCATTCGATCACTATTTGCATGGAGCATCAAATACTATCATATGTGAAAGAATCTGAACTATCACTTAAAGTTCACATTTGAGCGTTTCCGTTAGTGAGGCTCCCTACTTTTCCTACATTACATGCTACTTACCGCACTACATTTACCTGCTGCAGTCACTAGTTACTTTACCTTAAATTTTTTACATAAAAAATATCAGATGTGATGCATGGAGCAGTTAGAGCTACAACATTAAAAATACTTATTACACTTTTACTTAAATTCATTGTAAAAAGCAAATTTTGAATTTTATTTTTTCCATCATGTTTTTTCTACTTTTACTTAAGTAAAGGATCTCATACTTTTGTTTCACCTCTGCACTTGGTAATGAAAGAAAATAATGAAAGAATGAAGGAAATCCAACCGACTAGAACCTAGGAATGACTTGTTTACCTCGATCTGAGTGCCACAAGCATTGAGGGGGAAGACCGCGATGATGTGAGTGTTGTTGGAGTGTTCCTGTAGGCTGCACACTGTGTTGCTGGGATCGCTGAGCCGCAGATGATCCTCATGAATTCCAGAGAGTGAAGCTTTTTCCACCTCTATTGTCATTGTGGACTCACGGCAGATCACGTTGGTTTTAACTGAAGCAAGAGACTGTTTTTTAAACTTTGCAAATGCAACGTATATTCTTTTTTGGACCCTTAAATGAAGTTTCTATAACAATAAAAATGGTTCTCCTATGGCTACCAACCATATAACCAATGTTTGTTACCAAAGCACCACATTTTCAGGCAACATATTCTCACATACTTTTACAGTATCTGGCTATGTATTGTTGAATGTGTCAGATGTTGACATCACAGTATCGATATCACTTACCAGTCTTCGCCCGAACTTTCACCACAACACATCGCATCTCAGACTGATAGACACCAGACCTGAAACCCATTGGCAATTATTAATTTATTTCATTATTTTTGGTACACATTGCAAAAATTAGATTGCTTCACCATTGTTAATATTATTACTGCTTTGTTTTGTTCCCCTATTACAGTTCTACTATGTTTAATGTAACCGATTCAAGATGTTCACTTTAATCTTGTCCACACTTTTTTAATAGCTCAGATGATATTGTGGAGGGGTGGACTTTTGATCGACTCATCCAAAATTAATAAATCAAAGGCTCCTCCTTCTACTATATCAACAACAAACCAAATGGAGAATTGCTGTATTCAGCTCAATTTATTTTTCCTGCTCCATACCCCACACCCTCTCTGAATACTTTTCAGTATTTCAGTAAGTAAGGCAGATGAATACTGCCATACTTTTGTTGAAGTATAGCAGAGAAGTAGCAATCTTAAACAGAAAATCTTAAATATATTTTAGTGAATTTCATTTTTTTAATCGTCACAGAAGGCAGGTTAAATTCTTAGTAGTGTTCAAATAGTTAAATTCAGAGAGTTTGAATAATATGATGATGTTTTGTTTTCAGAGGGTACAGGTGAAGAAATCAACTTTTGAACAAAACAAATCATTTAAAAGTATATTCTATTCTTGACTGACTTACAGTTCAAATCAATGAACTGAATAGTTTACAAATTCTTCAGTCACTACTTTCCTTCACCATTTAACCCTGATCACTCCTGTTTAATAGGTTACTTACTGCATTACAGCTTTCTATTTTCCCCTCTCTCTCAAGCTCAGTCAAAACATAAGCAAAGCACTGCAACCTGGTGCCACTAAGTAACTTACTGTGAAGATCTTGTGTGATCGTGATGGTGATGGTGATGGGTTGATGACGGATAGTAAGTTGTAGTTGTAGTGGTTACACTGTCCCTGAAAAATGGAGCAAATTAAGCGATAACTGTGCACAATTCAAATAGTGATTTTTTGAACAATTTTACTTGTAAAGGAGTGAACATGAGGCTCACCCTGCCACGGATTCAGCCGCAAAGCAAATGGGGAAGTCGTGTCCCTTGTCATCTGAAACAGGGGTCCATCTAATGGCATACTCGTCTGATGAGATCTTGTGCTTGGTGATGTTCAGAGGCCCACTGACATGAACATCATTTATTCTGTATAGAAACAAAGCAAATGACTTCTGAGGATATATCTGACTTCCTGAAATGACAGGAATATTTTGCTGGCACAAGGCTGCCACTTTTTCTGCCTTACGTTGCATGTTTAGCTTGTGCTTTGACTCTGAACTCCACTTCTTTGTTGACTTCAGCTTGGAAACGTTGTCCATTTGCAGGTGTTGGGCGCACGAGCTGAGGCAAGTAGTCTCCCTCACGGCAGGAGGGGGCAGGTGGATCAACTGGGGTTAAAAAAAAATGTATGTGATTGATTGTGAAATGTGTTCCCCAGCTATGAAGATAAAAGACTGTGAGATATATGAACAATTAAAGGGCAAGCAAACCTTTTTTTAAATGCTGAATTTAAAGGTATAGGAGGAGCACAAAGGTTTACTTACTCAGAAAAGAGAATTGCAGAGGAAGTTTACTGAGGGGACCACTGGGAGAAAACAGGCCTGTGGTGGTAACTTCCTGGGTTGTGGTAGGCCGTGTTGTGGTTGTGGGTGGGGTTGTGGTTGTGGTAGTCCATGCTGTGGTTGTGGTAGGCCATGTTGTGGTTGTGGTAGGCCATGTTGTGGTTGTGGGTGGGGTTGTGGTTGTGGTAGTCCATGCTGTGGTTGTGGTAGGCCATGTTGTGGTTGTGGGTGGGGTTGTGGTTGTGGTAGTCCATGCTGTGGTTGTGGTAGGCCATGTTGTGGTTGTGGTAGGCCATGTTGTGGTTGTGGGTGGGGTTGTGG